>PVIU01012373.1:21354-34898 GCA_004026605.1 Ondatra zibethicus | reverse complement strand
TGGTATTTTTAAGACAGGGTTTTTCTATATAACAGCCCTGGCTGTCCTGGGACCCAAACCCTAGGCTGGTGGTGAGACTGAGGAGCAGGTGAGGAATCTTATGAGCAACATCACACCAGGCTATACAGCCCCTTTCCACTGTGGCACTTGGGGTTGGGGACAAATGACAGCAGGGCCCCTGGATTGGGCAGGCCCAGCTGGTGCCTTGTTCCGGCTGCCTCAAAGCCAGGCGCCTGGGGTGTGGGAAGGTGGAGAGGCAGGAGGGAGATAGGGAAGGTATTAGGGAGAAATCCCTTTACAAGGGCCACTGTAGCAGCGCCTTGAGACAAAGCAAATCTGCCACACGAAAAGCACCGTCTGCTTCTGGTGCCAAGAAAAACCAATTTTCTTTAGTGCTTTAGTTGTAATATGTTTTATAATACAGCGGATTAAACAAAAACCAAGAGTTTAGCGACATTTTCCATTCATCTCTATTAAATTCATTTCTCAGCAGAATTACTCTTAAGTCTAATTTTAATCTGCCACTGATTTTGGAATAGCGGGAATTACTTAACTCTGACAGACTACAAGTGCCCTCTATTTAGTTTTCTTAAAACAAAATCACTTTGTGAGGTTTGCTTAACAACCTGAGACTTTGCACATAGACATGACTGTGTGTGTGTCAGTGTGCACACATTCAAGTAAAGGGTCTTCCTCAATTACTCCCTGAGGATCTGAGGTTCTGACACAGGGTCTTTCACTGAACTTGGAGTTTGCAGATAATCGGGCTAGATTGGCCAACAAGATTCAGGGACTGTCTCCAACTCGCTAGCTCCAGAATTATAGATGTGGTGCTGCACACAGGTTTTAGTTTTTTGAGAAAGGGTTTCTCTGTGTAGCCTTGGTTGTCCTGGAACTCCCTCTGTATACCAGGGTAGCCTTGAACTCACAGAGATCCTCCTGTCTCTGCCTCCCAAATTCTGGGATTAAAGATGTGCACCACCTGGCAGATTCTTTTAAGAGATTGACTAAGATCCTCATGCTTGCATGGCAAGAATTTTACAAGTTGAACTAGATCTCCAGCCCCTGGAAACATATTTTAAAGACACTAAAAACGTTTAGCAAAATTTCTATAGCTCCCCCCCCCAGAGTTTAGAATTACTGGTGGTAAAGTTGGGAAGGGGTAAGAGAGGGGGAGATATGGCCTGAGACGCCCAGAACAAGCAGTGGCGAGAGGGAACCAACATTACTGTGCCCAAATCCACTGAGCAGGCGCCCTTGGCAGACTTGAAGTGGGCTGGACCCTCCAAATCCAGGCTCAAGGGATGTGCTGGCTAGTGTCGGAGCAGCAAGGAAGTGGCAGGCCTCGTACCTGCCAGGCGGCTGTTCACCATGTTGTGCTTTCTCCAAAGCCAGAGGACAGCTTGGTCTGGGGTTTTCACAGAATTCATGGACTCCTTAGCCATTTCCTCAAAATGCTCACCACATTCTTTACACCCAAAGAACGTGTGAATGTATCTCCTTATGGTCTGCAGCACAGCCTGGGGATCATCTTCAAACCCTGAAGAAGGAAGAAGGCCATCAGTGATGCAAGCCTACGAATTACCAAACCCCGGGCCTGTCACATGGCTCAAACAGGAAGACTCAGGTAGCATCCAGGAGCATGGAGTGGTTCCAAGTGTCCCCACAGAGGACCCATGGCATGGGTTCCCCGATACCAAAGGGCAACTGGGAGTGTGAAGTCTGCTCCCACTGCATGAGGACAGTAGAAATCACAGTGGGCACACATCATTAGTATGGGTATTCTGAAGGCTGGGTGCCAGTATGGAGAGAAACAAGCCCCAATAATCCAGATGCCTCAATCCCCATAAGCCATAAAAGGGATGTTCTAACATTCCTCTATCATGCCTCTGGTTGTCTCTGCCCTTGACCTCATGACCAAAGAGCAGCCTAACTCCAAAGAGTATGTTTTCCTTAGGATCTGCCAATCTGACAGCTGTGAGCACTTTCCTGCTTTGTAACCCCTCAAAGAGTTGCTTGTGGAGATGAGGCTGTCACTCTGAGCCCAGGGCCATCCTGCTTCAGAATCCACAGAACCAGGCCCAAGAGCAAATATGGCTATGTACAATCTTCCTTCATCACATTGACAGCAACAGTTACCAGGTGGCCAGCTGCCGGGGCTCCCTTTTGGAGGACGAACAGGGAAACAGGCTGGCAAAGGCTGCACTCTTTCCACAGTACTGAGTCTCTCAAAATGGTGACAGTTTTATTCTTTTGTTTGTTTTGATTTTTTTGGAAACAGCATCTTGCTATTCCACCCAGGCTGGCCTAGGACTTGCAAAAGAGCTCAGGCTGGCCTTGAATTCAAGGCTATCCTTCTGCTTCAGCCTCCCAAGTATTGGAATTATAGGATTTAAAACCACCACATCTAACTGGTGGAGTTTTTTGTTTGTTTTGTTTTGTTTTTTTGAGACAGGATTTCTCTAAGTAGTCTTGGCTGTTCTGGAACTTTCTCTGTAGACCAGGCTGGCCTCAAACTCAGAGATCCTCCTGCCTCTGTCTCCCAAGTGCTGGGATTAAAGGTGTGCACCACCACCACCTGGCTGCTGGTGGTTTTAAAATACAACCATCTAGCATCTAGGGCCACAGTTCACAGCGACAGGGGTTTCTAGACATAGATAGAAGCAGCAGATATGAAGGGTATACAGCATTTTCAGAAAGCAATCCATCCTAAAGGCAGAAACAAGCAGCCTGAGCCAAGCAACCCAACTGTATGGGGCTGGGCTGCATCCCAATGCAGATGAGCATATAAGTAACAGACCAGTATCACAGACAGGCAGGACAGTGACTGAACAGAAAATGCATTTCCCACTAGGGAGGGAGTCTTTCCATCCACAGCAGCCTGCATGGATGTCTGCTTCTCAATAGGCACTGACCCAGGTGTCTGTCAACAAGAAGCTCTCGGACAACGGGGAGTTACACTAGAACCTTTGTATCTGAGATGTACAAATCAGCGCTGGCTCTGAATATGCCCATGGCTGGGCAACGCCCGGTGTGAGACGCCATTACTGCTCTTGTAACCAGCCTGCCTTGCCTCCTCTCCCCACAGATCTCCAAACATCTGCCTCACATCACAGTAATCCCTCCTCTTCCCACCAAACCACTGCTCGCTCCAGTCCTAATCTTTAAAGTGGACAAGAACCATAAACCACTACCTGGGGGAGGGTTAGACCATGTAGTCAGCACTTTAGTAGACGGGCTTAAATCAGCAGCGAGAAAAGAAAACATCGAAGACTTAATCCTGCTCCTCGACTGACCCAATTCCATTGGCAGGAGACTACTCTCCTCAGGGCTGCGTCAGGCTGTGTCAAGAGGAGGAGAGAATGCTGCAGATGCCTGCCTGAATGGCATCTATCATGCAGACATCAAGTGTGTGTCTTAGGGCCTGTGTCTCTGGCTGTCTCAAACTGTCTTGAAGCATTCTTCCTTGAGCAAACATCAGCAGTGCTCCGAGGAGCTAGCATATCAGGAGCACAGTGGGTCAGCACTCACTTCCTTTTCCACAGAACTTTCTCCAAATAGACAAGAGATCTCTGGAGTCAGCCCGTTTTAGTAGTCCTGACGCATTAAATTACATAGTGCCCTGGGTCTGACCTCAGTGTCTGGACTGCTTCTGGGGTTTCTCCCTAGTGTGTGTTCCTCTTTCTCCTGATTCCCATGGGAATGTGACTGAGACTAACCAATTCTCTCCCCTCCCCTTTTGCAAAGTGATTTAGATGCCTCTGTGACGAGGTAGGTCCACTTCCCTATCTCTGAGTTCAGTCTATACAAACAGGATATGGCTCAATGACAACCTGCCAAGGCCTTCAGGGTCCTTCCTGATCTTGGCACCACCTGCTAGGAAGCTGAGTGTAGGAGGAGGGGGCCACTTGTTCGTCCCAGAAACGCAGAACCAAAATAATCACACAGAAACTGTATTAATTAAATTACTGCTTGGCCCATTAGTTCTAGCCTCTTATTGGCTAACTCTCACATCTTGATTTAACCCATTTCTATTAATCTGTATATCACCACGAGTTCGTGGCCTACCAGGAAAGATTTGGCATGTCTGTCTCTGGCGGCTCCATGGAGTCTCTCTCCTGACTCTGCTTTCTTCCTCCCAGAATTCAGTTCTGTTTTCTCCGCCTACCTAAGTTCCACCCTATCAACTAGGCCAAGGCAGTTTCTTTTTCTTTTTTCTTTTTTTTTAAAGATTTATTTATTATTATGTATACAGTGTTCTACCTGCATGTATGTCTGCAGGCCAGAAGAGGGCTCCAGATCTCATTATGTATGGCTATGAGCCACCATGTGGTTGCTGGGAATTGAACTCAGGACCTCTGGAGGAGCAGCCAGTGCTCTTAACCTCTGAGTCATCTCCCCAGCCCCAAGGCAGTTTCTTTATTCATTAACCAATAAAAGTAACACACAAACAGAAGGAACACCTACACCAGCTGAGGGTGGCCTTCAGGAGTGAGTTAATCCCAGCCCCTTGCCCTGGATGGTCAGCTACCACTAGCCACCCACACAAACAAGCCCATGCCTAGAAATAGAAGACCCATCCAAACATGAGCAAGTAAAACAGTGGGTGTTTGACCACACCACACAGTTTTAAGATTTTTTTTTTTTTTTTTTTGGTTTTTCGAGACAGGGTTTTTCTGTGGCTTTGGAGCCTGTCCTGGAACTAGCTCTGTAGACCAGGCTGGCCTCGAACTCACAGTTTTAAGAATTTTATGAAGCCACTAGAAGGCATACTGGAGCGCATGGAGCCCACTAAGGCTTGGTATCAGCATGAGTGACAGTGTGGACCAAAGAGACTAAAGCACCAGGACTGAAAGACAAACACTGTCCCACAGCTCCAGGGCTCAATGGACTGGGAAGTACTCACACATCCACATCCACAGTGGATGTGAAGAGAGCAGATGTAATTCTCATCTTGCTATTTTGTCACTGACAGCTATCAGTCCTTATCCTCAGGTTTTGTAGTTTTCAACTCCATGTGGCAGGCAGCCTTTGGGACTGTCCCTGGTCCCTGCCTCTGAGACTCAAAACTCACAGGTTCTTGTTCCCTTGGGAACAGAGTGGACCCATTGAGACCAAGATGACAGAAGTGCTGAGTGTCACTCTTCTGCTGGCTTCCTTCTACTAAAGCCAGTTGCCAAGATTTGAGTGGACCTCAGAGGAGCAGCCAGCAGGCACTGAGAAAGCAGGGAAGGAGAGGGCTATCCCAAGTTGAAATGGGCCTTATTATCCTGAAGCTGAGGACCCTGGTTAAGCCACACTCAAAATTCCTGACCCACAAACTGTAAGACTATGATAGTAGGAGTTTGTTTGTTTGTTTTTGAGATTTATTTATTTGGGGCTGGAGAGATGGCTCAGTGGTTAAGAGCATTGCCTGCTCTTCCAAAGGTCCTGAGTTCAATTCCCAGCAACCACATGGTGGCTCACAACCATCTGAAATGAGATCTGATGCCCTCTTCTGGCCTGCAGGCAGACACACAGACAGAATATTGTATACATAATAAATAAATAAATATTTTTTTAAAAAAGATTTATTTAATGTGCACTGGTATTTTGCCCATATATACTCTGGAATTACAGACAGTTGTGAGCTGCCATGTGGGTGCTGGAAATTGAACCCAGGTCCTCTGGAAGAGCAGCCAGTGCTCCTAACCGCTGACTCATCTCTCCAGCCCCAAAGTAGGATGTTTTAAGCTGCTAAATTTGAGGCTAAATTGTTCTAGAACAAATGACAAATAATATACCTCACTAAGCAGGATTCACTTGCCTAATTTTCCTGAGTAAAGCAAGGTGAGTTTACATACAAAGATTCCTGGCTGGTCTGTCTTCTCAGTGGATTCTTTTTTATAAGGCTGTTGTGGCAAAGGGTATAGAACTCTCCCTACTGCCTTCCACGTAGAGGCAGGCTGTGCTCATGGTCTCTAAATTCTGAGATGCTCACCTCCTGACTTGGCATGCTCCCTGCCCCAACATCTCATAGACAGCAAAGCAAAATCTTGAAGGTACTTATGGTAGCACATGCTACGCACTGGAACTAGACAGTGAGTGCAGAAGGCCACTCATGCCAGCTCGGTTAGGCAGATGGTTACCTGTGCCAACCAGTGCTTCTGGATGGATGGAGGCCTGAACCGTCAAAGTGTGAAACAGTTTCCAGAGGGAGCATGGGTAGCCCCTCAACTCCAATCGGCTTCCTTGACATCCCACCCACTTTATGTGGCTGGTAAGAAAGATTCCAGAAATCTGAAGGGAAAACATCCACAAAGAATACAAGACAAGTGTTAAAATTCACACCAGCTGCAGGATGCCTTGGGCCTTGGCTGGGGAGATGATCAAACAAGGGTATGTATTTATCAAAGCTTCTTGCTGCATGCCTACAATCTCAGCACTTAGACGGCTAAGAGTGGAGAATCTCAAGTTTGGTGCCAGCCTGGACTACATGAGATACAATCTCAACAAACAAAAGAATCAAACAACAACATAAAAACCAAAAGCCCTGGGTGCTGTGCTGCTTGAGGGCAATTCTCACAGTGTGTTCTTGGCGAGCTGCGCTAAAATTGAAGCCTTCAGTATAACCTACCAGTATTACTGAGGTAAGAAGTGGACATGAAGTCATCACAGAAACGGGAATAGCAAAAATCATGAGGCTTCTCCACACAGGCTTGTCTATACAGGGAGAGGGGCTATCTCCATGCAGGGAGATGGGGCCTGTGCCGTGGGAACCAAGCACTGACAACAGAGCCAGGGAGACACTACAGGTGAATAGATTTACTCTTCCTTTCTGTAGACTCTGGGTCCTAGGCCAGAGCAGGAGGAGGAGACATGCGAGGTGAAGGAAAATGGTAGGATTTACACTAGCCACGGCCAGGGACTTACTCGCATTTTGTTGTTGACTAGGTCTAGGATGGCATTGTATGGAATCTTGTCCAGGGGGAGGTTGGCCAGCCACTCCTGCAGTGTCTCCAAAAGCTTCTTGACTGGTGGTCGGCCGGGGAACAGCTAAGAGAGGAAGAATCCATCCTATAAGATGTTGAGAAAAACTGCCACTACCTCCCAAAGTTAGAAAGCAGTATGGAGAGCTATGACCTTGTGGCAAAGTCCACAAAGCAGGGTCAAAACCCCACCACACCACACATGCCCTGCCTCCGACAGCCCTTTAAGGAAAAGGATTCAACCTTAGGGTCAGCCGAGAATTGGGAGTTCTTCGAGAACTAGGGGGACAGCAGATAGCTATTTCACGATGTCAGACAGGGAGTCTACCGGGTATGGTATATTACCAAGTCATCAAGGGCTCAGTGGCCCTCCAGAAGGCACCTCCTGGATACTTATCCTGTCTTTCTGCAATTCTTCAGTTCCAACAGTTTCTCTTCTTGTCTCTAACCAACTGCCCTACAGATGTGTGGGAACAGAGACCCACCACAGGCAGTGATGACATACAGGAGCTTGGAGAGCAAGTAGCTAAGAGAACCCTGGTGGTTTTGTTCTCCGTGGATAGTATATTGTTCCCTTATTACACGTGCAAAGATAAAGGCTTCTTTGGCTATATTTTTATGCATTGCTTACAAAATAACAAGATCAGTTAAGCAGCATTGAATTTGTTCTTAGATGTTAGTAAATTTTACAACAGTAACTTTTTGTCGTGATTTAAGGAGCTGTCACCATCGTACCACACATCTTCACACACCAGAGCTGGCTGAAAGAAGGGCAGGAGGGCCATATGCAGAGAGGCATACCCACTGAGACAAGGTTAATTTCTGTAAGCCCACAACAAAATGCCTGCGTGAGTATGCTGGCTGGAAGTCACTCCAGGATAGGAGGTTTAGTGAAACACACAGTTTAGCTGAACACTTTTTGTTTTGAAGACAGGGTTTTCTCTATGTAGCCCTGGTTGACGTGGAACTCAAGACTATCCTTTTTTGTTTTTTTATGTTTTTGTTTGTTTTGTTTTTGCTTTGTTTTTCAAGACAGGGTTTCTCTGCGTAGCTTTGAAGTCTACCCTGAAACTGACTCTGTAGACCAGGCTGGCTGCAAACTCACAGAGATCCACTTTCCTGCCTCCTGAGTACTAGGATTAAAGGTGTGCACCCCCACTGCCCGGCTGACTAGGCTGTTCTTAATCTTGCATAGATCTGCTTGCCTCTGCCAACCGAGTGCTGGGATCACAGGTGCGTGCCACCAAACCTAGCTGGACACACTTTTAAAGAACAAAGTCATCCAGTGTCATCTCAAATCCTGAGCAGCACAGTGGGCTAAATACCTAGCAGTATTCACTGAAATATCTGACTCATTATTCCTTGAAACATAAATCCTATTTCCTTTGTTTTTCCGAACTACACTATAAATGTAAATGTTTACAATCTAACTAGCTAGACAAAAGCAGTCCTATCAAGGGACTTTTCATTTAGTGAAAGAAGGCCTATAAAATACCTTGCTTCATCTGTACACAGTACAAGGTAAGGTGGGTCTAATATTGCACTTGTGCCAATAGTGGTGGTGGTGGTATCTGAAAGGCCAGAAAGCAGCAGGACCACAGCCAGACCAGACGGGGCTGTTACAACCAACAGGAGGACTCATGTTCATTCCCAAAGGGCAGGGAAATCCTCCTCCCCAGCTCTGGCACTGAAGATGAACATTTGGCAGGGAACCAAGCCTGACATTTCTCACTCTCATGCCAGCTACCAGAGCGTCAGCCTGTACTACTCAACACTAAGGTCTTCTGAGAAGGTCAAGCATGCTGTCCTGTCTTCTGGAGTTCTACCTGCCCCTTCCCACTCGTACAGCATGAGTCCTGTTCTTCAGGAGCCGGTCACCTGAAACTACTAGCTCAGGGCCTCTCTTCCTACAAGGGCTGAACAGCCACAGAGTACACACCTAGTGGCCTTCCTGCATTTCCTTTGTTAGGTATCCCTTCATCTTCTCCTTAGTTCTGTTCAGCATCTATGCATGGAACTAAGTTCCTCCCATGACTTCTGGGAGAGTATGGCTATGCTGGCTGGTCTTCAACCTCACTCTGGCACGGCAGAACCTAGGCTGTGTTGTGTCATGACTTTCCCTGGACACCTAACTCTCCTAGAAACCCATTCTGAAGCTGCCTGGGAGCAGGTCCCCACCTTTGCTATCTGTACAATCCACCCATTCCTCATGTCTCACCCACTGTGTCCCTCAGCCTGCTGACTGCCCCAAGCTAAGTGGGAGATTCAGAGCTCAATGTGCTCTGCTCCTCTTCTCAGCCTCTTTCGCCCCTCCCCCACAGGCAAATACCAGTCAATACCAGGGGGTCTAGGCTAGCCAACCAGCTACATCAACAGACAAATGACCCAAGTTCATACTAAATGGGACCTAGTATTACAGTCTGAGCAGAAGCACCTTGGCAATGACAGTCATGAAGTCCTTGAATGTCTTTAGCTGAGCTCCAGCTAGGGACTTGTGGGCAGCGAGCTCTACTCTCAGCAGGCAGTGAAGTCCCGACTCCAGGTCTGCGGTGTACAGCTTGGCCCTGAGAGGAACAGTGAGGCGTCAGGAAGGACACTTCCTGACTTCCTGCACAAGGCCCCGCTTGTCTCCACCACCATCCCCAGGCGGGAGGCAGACGAAGGGAGCCACCCCAGAGGGCAGCCTCCGGGTTGCACCCAGTCCCACTCATACTCGCCTGTCAAATTCTTCCCAAACCATAACTTCGGAATTTTCTTCTTTGTTGGGCTTCTCAGGCAAGGAAAGTGACTTTTTCCTCACATCTGGCAAAGATTTTAGATAAGAGGAGAAAAAGGATCGAAGAGGCTTTGCGCTGTGAAAGGAAGAAGGGGATGCTTTTATGGCTGTCCTCCGAGACCTTGCAGCCTCTCCAGGCCATAGCTTGGAGGAGAGCTGTTCAACCCTCACACACTATTCACCCTGTGCATACACTGACAGAGGTGGTGAAGGACACTCACCTCAGCTGGGCCTCAGGAGCTACCCTCCCATCTGAGATGAGAAGACAGAACACCAAATCCAGAGAACCACTGACGTAGCTACAGTAAGTACCACAGCTCATCCACACTTGCTGGGACTGCAAGATGCTTATAAAGCTGTTTGAGCATCTGCCAAAACGAGTTTCATCCCAGCTATGACTCCATTGTGCCAGAGGGCCTTCATGACATGCTTGCTCAGCCAGCTGAACCATGTCTGGAGGCCAGGCCTGGGATTGGCCAATCCCAAGCTCTCTGCCATTCAGGAGCCATCAGTGCACCCAGAGCTCAGTGTCATTTCCACAAAGAATGCAGTCATGTTATTGAAAAGTAGTACCAAGGCTTTGTGTTAGAGGTTGCACATGTGAAACTCTTGGTGCTACATGTACATACATCTGTCTTCAGAACCCAACTGCAGTTACTGGGTAAGTGGTAGGGCAGCCCAGCTGCTCAGGGCCCATCCCAAGTAGCTCCATGACCTTAGGTGCCCTGGGTTTCTATTTTTTTCTTTTCCTTTTTGAGAGAGGGTCTCACGTAGTCCCTATGTAGCCAGGATGACCCTGAACTTCTCATCCTTCTGCCTACCTCCCAAATGCTGGGATTACAGGTATGAGCCACCATGCCTAGTTATGCAGTGATAAGATCAAATCTAGGCTTCCTGCATGCTAACCAAGTGCTCTGCCACACAACCCTTCCTTCGCACAGCTAAAGAATTATGACGTGTAACTGAGACTTTGGGAAGGCTCTCCTGCAGCCTTAGAACTCTGGTTAACTTTCACATCTATTTTGCTTTCTGAAGCTTTGTTCATGGTCATTTTATTGACCGGGTATCTGGTGCACACCCCCACCTTTCACTCTAAACAGGGTTTGCTGGCTACAAAAGACACAGCCCAAAGCCCAGACTAGCAAAGAGGGATACCTGTTGCACTTGAGGTCTGTGCAGAAACCCATGGAAACAACCAGAGGCAATGACCACCCCAGATTCTGGAGCCTGGAACATGGTCACAACAGGTCAGGAAAGGTGGCCTTGCATCTTGGCCAACTAGTCTGTCATGTGGACTCTGAGCCTTTATTAAGTATGCCAATGAAGTATGAGTCTCCACAGACCTTACTGAATGCTCATCTACTCATTATATAAACTGGCACTTACACATTAACCAGTCCATGAGACCCATTTGGGTAAATCAAGTAACAGGAAGGAACCGAAGAAATGCCAAGTGTCCCCAGAAATGCTTTGTCCCTATCCAGTGCTCGGCTCACCACGATGTTTTCATATGGAATCAAATCTAAGATCACCTGCAGAACAAGAAGTCATGTTACCTTCATGCTTTTCTTGGAAAACATCCCAGAGTATGTAGACCCACCACTTCACAGGCCACCCTTCACCCAGCAGGTGCTGAACTGTTCAGGACAGCACTGTCCACCTGTACACACAACATAGGAAACCTTGCTCCACCTGCAAACAGCTGGGTGGTGTGACATGCAGTGCTGTACAAGTTATACAAGACTGAGGCACAGTACCACAATCAGTCTCATCCATCCCTCTGCGATCAAAAGCATCTGTGCACCTTAACTGTTACTACATTTTAAGCAGCTCTCCAAGTCACATGCCCACTCTTTAGCAACTTTCCAAAATAATCAAAAATAACATTTGTTGTTTGTGTGCATTCATGTATATGTGTAAGTGCATGTGTGTATGTAGACTCATGGGGAGGTCAGAGAACAACCTAAGGTGTCATTATTCAGGTACCATTCACTTTGTGTTTGACAGGGTCTCTCATTAGCCTGGAGCTTGCCAAGTAGGCAGGTTGTCTGGCTAGCAAACCCCAGAGATGTGCCTACCCTGGCTACTCAGCACTGGGATTACAGTATGCCGCTGGGGATGGAACTCAAGTCCTAAGGCTTTCAAGGTAAGCACTTTATGGGCTGAATCATAAAGTAACCCAGACCTAAATGTAACATTTGTTACCAGACTTTATCTTTCTGAACCAGTTTGCCTGCTACAGAACCTACATGAATTAAGTGCCTCCACCACTCATCAGCTACAGCCCTGTTTTCCCAGCACACTGGCTCTTGTGTGCCCACGTTTCTGGGCTAACTGGAAACTCAACATCATTCCAGCTCTGAGCCAGGAGGTTTGGGGTGGCTCCTACAGGTGACTTGTAACCCACTGGACTTGCTTAGGCTGAAGGAGCGGCAGTGGGTCTTAGTGATAGAGAGACCATAGCTATTGTATCTCAGTGTCTAAAAAGCCTCTCCTGTGCTCACCACATGGCAAGTGGAGTGTGTCTCTGCTGCTCTTAGATGTCAACAAAGCCAGTTACTTCCAGGAATGAGGAAAGGATTCCATGTGAGGTGGATCACAGTGGTGGTGATGAAGATGGTAGTGGTAGTCCTTTTGTTTGTTTGTTGTTGTTACTGTTTTTTTTAGATACTTTGTAGCTTTCACTGGCCTGGAACTCACATGTAGTCCAGGTTGATCTTAAGGTCACAGAAATTTGCCACTGGAATGCTGGGATTAAAGGTGCGTGACACCACACTGGTCACAGTGGTTCTTCTTGATACTGACTTTTAGGGCACCCCTGGTTACAGGTATTACCCAGAGGGCCAGGCCTTACTGATCCCACCAAAGGCACTGATGTGCTGGTACTATGGGGACAGGGTAACTGGCAAGAAAATGGGCCTTCAGCCATTTTCTTAGGGACAAAGTCCTGTTTTTGGTTTATAAGTGTTTAATTGTACATGTGTATGAAGGGCACAGGGGCACTGCCCGGAAGATCTGGCATGCAGTGGCTCTGGGCAGTAGGGAAAGGAGTTGGGCATGAAGAAGTTCTGGGCTCCACTGCTTCTCAGTCCTTTGACTGAGAATCCTGCCAACAATGAAGCAAAAGATAAGACGCATTACCAAACGTGGAGGGAGGACAGTAAGGTCCTGGAGGGCAGCCAGGCACATGGAGTTGCCACACTGTTGTCTGCAGCCTGCCTCACACCCTCCACGGCCTACTGAGGGCAGTACTATTTCCTCCCTCCTGAGCTACCCAGATAACCTGGAGAACTGCACTCCAATGGCAGGAGGGAAGAGCCCGGGGTCAGTGCTGAATTCCCATGTGGGCCGGGAGGCCTCCATCTTGTCTTCAAGGGATCCTGGTATTACCAACTAGGTCTCTGGTCCCTTGGTTTGATACTTAGCCAAAGTTAAAGGCTTCTGAACTACCCACATGACACCAACATCTTACAGAGAAGCAGGTCTTACAGACTCCTGGATGTGGTAACACAGGAGATCTGTAACAGTGTACAGTAATGGCACTGATGGAAGACAAAGCTATGACTGGACTCTCAAAGGCAAGCCCTGTCACTCCAGCATTTTTTGCTATATATGCCAGTGACTTGGGTCTCTGTAACTAACGATAGCTCAAGGCTCACTGGTTGTTGCTATCAATGCACTAACTACAGCCTACCCCCACCGCACTAACTTAGCCTTCCCCCACCACACTAGCTACAGCCTTCCCCCACCACACTAGCTACAGCCTACCCCCACCACACTAGCTACAGCCTACCCCCACC
>PVIU01012373.1:0-21254 GCA_004026605.1 Ondatra zibethicus | reverse complement strand
CACTGTGGCTGTCCATGAGGGAAAGGATGTCACTGGGCCTGTCAGGAGAAAGCAAAACCTTCAGTGCTATCCATAATAGCGAGATGTCACAGCATGCAAGCATCCTGGTCACTTACATACAGACATTTTAAGAACCATGCCCAATGGGTATGAACCAGGGCTTCCCACTTGCTGAGCTCTACCACCATGGTGCTCTACACACCACAGGCCATCTTTCAATGGAACTACTCACTGAATAGGGTCCAGGGGTGGGCATGCAGGAGGCCGAGTGCCCTCCGTGTGGTTCTGTAGGAAGTCAATCATTGTCTGCCTGACTGTCCGCAGCTCCCTGTCAGGTCCTACAAAAGCAGATCTAGGTCATGGTTGTGGCTGCAGGTATATGTACCTCAGCAGCCATCCCAAGCCCAGAGCCCAAGGATAGTGAAGGCAGCAGCACCATTCACACAACCCTGGGTGCACAGCTGCTCATTGACAGGCTGTAACATGGTCAGCAGCAGGTGCATACAACAGGAGATCACACAGCCCAGAGCAAGTGACAGGCTACAGGATACCTGGCAAAGAGACAAATCTCATGCGCATGGTGGTGAAAGGTGGCCAGGCGCATCAACAACTCCATATACACTGCTAACACAGGCAAACTACTCCTGATGCCAGAAATGGCAGGTGTCTCCCAGGGGACAAGCCTGTGAAGCAGTCACCTAGTCTTCACTGGGTCACTGCTCACCTGGCCAGGCTCACACATTAAAATATATGAGCTGAGCCCTATACTGCATATATACATACTCCACTAGACACTTTCTCAATAAAAGTCTCAGTGAGAGTGAGAAAAGGACTGCAAGTAACGGGGTGGGGCTGGAAGGTGCAGAGCGCGAATGGCCAGAATGGAGGATATACATGTGTGAAACAGCCAAAGGACAAGCTTAATAAAAACTGTAATAAAAAATTTACTACCAGCTGGGCAGTGGTGGTGCATGCTTTTAATCTCAGAGTTTGGGAGGCAGAGGCAGGTGGATTTCTGTGAGTTCACGGCCAGCCTGGTCTACAAGAGCTAGTTCCTGAATAGCTAGGGCTGTTACACAGAGAAACCCTGTCTCAAAAATAAAATAAAAAAAATAAAAAATTTACTACCATATTTCCCAAGAAGGGCAAAGCACAAAATAAAGAATTTTCTGTGGCTGGAGAGATGGCTTAGTGGATAAGAGCATGTACTGCTCTTCCAGAGGACTGAATTCAGTTCTTAAAACCTATGTCAGATGGTTTACAACCTCCTGTAATTCCAGTTTCAGGAGGTCTGGCCTCCAAGGACAGACAGGTACACACACACAAACACACACATATAATTTTTAAAAAATGTTTTTAAAACTTATTCTCACACAAATTATTAAAAGTCTGAGCTTTTAATAGAAAGTCAGGCAGCACTGGTGCAAATATGTTGACTGAAGGGGAGGCCCTTGGGCTCCATCTGCTGGGACCATGTCCAGTTTACCAGGTTGATAGAGTCAGTCTACGGGATGAGAATAGAATACTGCATATCCTTACCTTTAAAATTTTCTCCAGTTGTAAACTCCTTCGTAAATGCTTTAAAATACTAAAGGAAAAACACATACACACAAAAATAAGAAACAGCTTAGGGGAATTGTGCATATACTTAAACAAGATGACTGCTGTCTCAAACAGGAGCTCTGGTCAAGTCCCTCCCAATGTTACACTGACTGGACAAGACACGTTCTATGCTTCCATGGACACCAATGTTCTTGCGGATGTGTGAACCATTGTACTAAGAACCAACTGGCTTTTATTATGTCATTCTAGTCCAACAGGATCTGAAGCAAGACAAATCACTAGGGCGGGATCCTTACAAAGAGCAATTTGAGGGCACAGGTTCTAGGGAAGAGGGGCTATCCAGAGCCTCTGAGAAAAGGAGAGCTTCCGACCAGGGCTGCCCCATCAGAAGCACATCACGACAGCAGAGGCTGAGTAGTATTCCCAACAAAGGCCACAGGAGAAACAGTGCAGAGACATGCAGAGGAATCCTATAACAGTGGGAGCAGACGCACTTGAGAGGAAAGTGACAGACATCTAACAGTTCCTCAAGAATAAAAACACAGATGTGTTTCTCACCAGGAAAACAGGGAGCACAGGCACTTTGTCCTGCACCATGGGCAGATGCATCATGTTGTGGGAAGGGCTGGCCCCACAGGGTCCTCTGGCCTTCTTCCCAGACCCAGCCAGGGGAACTTGTGTGTATGAAGGGGGTAGGGGCTCTCACAGCAACATTGGTCCATATAATAAAAACCAGGAGATACCTCAACACTCAGCAGAAAGGGCCATCACATTCAATGAGACATTACTGCATAGCCAAACCCAATGAGCCACAGCACCATGGGCAAATCTTGGCAAAGTCATATGAAGTATAATAAAGAAGGCCCAGACATTTACACACAGCACTGTTTAATAGAGGGTATGAAGTTAGTGTCAAGTAAGACAGAGATACATGTGACATTATCAGTCTAAGGCTAGAAAGCAAGAGAACAAGCAGCAAGGGCCTATGAGGTCACTGGGGCTGGTACCACAGAGCATTACACTGGAAAGCCAGGTGGACATAGGGTAGCAAAGCCCAGCCAATGAATGAGTGGGGAAACACAGGGGACACCACTGGGCTGGGTCCTGCCTCTGACAGTGCAAAGTACTAGCAGGACAGAAGTGCATTAATGGAATCACAGGTTCTTTAGAAATTATCTCTGAGTTGGGTAGTGGTGGCTCATACCTTTAATCCTAGCACTCAAGAGGCAGAGGCAGGTGGTCTCTGAGTTCAAGGCCAGCCTAGTCTACAAAGTGAGTTTAAGAACAGCCAGGTCTACACAGAGAAACCCTATCTCCAAAATAAAGAAAAAGAAAAAAGAAAAGGAGGAAGAGGGGCTGGAGAGATGGCTCAGTGGTTAAGAGCATTGACTGCTCTTCCAGAGGACCTGGGTTCAAATCCCAGCACCCACATGGCAGCTCACAACTGTCTGAAGATCCAGTTCCAGGGGATCTGACATTTCACACCAATGCACATAAAAATAAAAAGTTAAATAAACCATAAAAAATATTAAAAAAGAAAAGAAAAGGAGGAAGAAAAAAGAAGGAAGAAAAGGAGGAGGAGAAACGGGGCGAGGGGCTACATGGTTTTGGAGATGCCCATGAGTTTGAGATGTTCAAATGCAAGCATGTGGCCACACATTCATGCACACACTAAGCAGCAGACCTTCAGCAGGATTGCAGGTAGTAACTCTGCCCTCTAGTGGAAGAAATATGGACAAGTTTGGTGGTAGGGCCAACTGCAGCCCAGGCAGCAAGGTGCTGAGGAAGCCACTTTCAAAACTGCTGGTATCTTCTGCCAGTAACAGGACCAAGCAGCGTGATATCCCACAAAGATAGACACCCAACAGGCTTCTGTGTGATCAGGAGCTTCATAAAGCACCTGGCTCTTGATCAGAGCCTTCTGCAACTCAAGATGAGGAATAAAGGGGCAATGTGCTGGGCATGCAAATTCCCACAAAGTTTTTAACGATAACCTAGGAGTTACTGGTACAGGAATTCTGCCTAAAAAGCCCCTTGTAAAAAGTGCAGGACTGGAGCAGAGTCAAGGTTGCTGGGGGCTCACCCTGAAAGTGGGGTAGAAGTGGATGTCATATGTGCGGCACACGTCTTGGTTCTTTTCTTCTGCACAGTCCAAAGCAGCGACACGGATGGCAGCACTCCAGTCTACAAGGCAAGAAATGGGACCTTGAGCAGCACTGCCAGCACCACGTCATTCCATCCTAGGCAGCATCTGCATGAGCACCAGTTGCCCCAGTGAAACCACCCGTGTACCTCCCTTTAAGTTGTTTGTGAGCCTGTGCTGAGCTGGGAAAATGAAGTAACATTTCAACCAAAACAAGAGGTGTCTTCCACCGCTGTTCACTGAGAAAACTGATTTTCGTTGAATTTTTAAATCACTCAGCAGCTTGCTATACAGCATTTCCTATTAAAAGACACCTGATGGGTGGAAGTGTAGGAACCTGAAGCATTGTCTGACAGATGGTAATGGAACACTACAAGAGACACCAAGTGTAGATGCCCTACATGTGCCTTGTCTTGGTGTCAGTAATTACCAGCTCTTGTGAATGTTTTATCCCAATCCCTACCCAGTTCTAGAACTCAGGAAGCAACCTCAGATCCAAATCGGTCATAAATCTTCCTGTCTTCTTCAGTCCAACACACTGCCATGGCCACAGCCAATGACTCATGCTCCTAATGCCATTAGGCACTTAGTTGAACGTCTCCTCCCATCCTGCCCACATTTGACACTTTCCCTAGAGCTCCTTAAAAGGGGCACAGGTAGAGATTTTTATCAGGTTCTTTTGCTGGGATTAGTCTTAATAAGCAAAATGTAAGTTGAAGTGTAAGTCAGGTGCACTTTTAATCCCAGCACGCCAGAGGCAGAGAGGTAGGTGGATCTCTGAGTTTGAGGTTAGCATAATCTACAGAGAAAGTTCCAGAACAGTTAGGGATTAAAAAAAAAAAAAAAAAGTGAAGTGTGCTTCTGCGGGAACATGGGGGGGGGGAGCTTGGCACTTCCCTCATTATTAGAGTAAGTACACATTAGATCACGGCTACAGCCTCTTTTCTCATCTCACCCAGGGGAGGGACACTCTGCAAGGAAAGCTGCCTCCTGGTAATAAAGAGATAAGTGCCTAGCTCTCTCTGCCTTGCCCTCTGGTCACTAGCATCAGGTGTAACTTTAGGTAACCGCCAGGGGTCCTTCTAAGAGCCGTGTATTAAAATCTCCAGGGTATTAAAGTCACATCATTATGCATACTTCCAGGCATCTGGTCCTGCAGGGGTCCTGTCTAGGCCCAAGCCCAAGAAGTGCTGAGCTTGCCTGGTGGCCTGTGCATGGTCAGCAGCACAGCATAGCTCACAGATACACAGTGTAGGCAGGGGGAACACGCATGAAAGACAGAGAGCCACCTGGGTGACCTTGTATGTGCTGCCTGGAAGCTGCTTGACTTCTGGGCAGGAGCTCATACAGCTCATACGGGCGATCAGCATGTTCTGTGTTATTCTGTTTTCACCAGCTAAAAGTCATGTGAAACCATTCCTCTGAGGACAAGTAATGTTCGAAAACCTCAGAGGCTGCATATAGGGATTAACTTGAGCTGAAGGGACAGTGTCAGAGGACACTTACACCAGGTGCCAAAGTTCAATGACTGTCTTCTTTGCGAGCCACTCCAGAGTCCTTCCTACATACCACCCTGACTTGTAATACACACCCTTTCTTATTTTATTAAGAATAAGAAAGAAGAATAGGTCATTCACAGATAGTAACCAAATAGCTACTGTCGGCTATGGGAAGCCAGCTCTGCCACAGGCCACTTTAAAAGCGGAGAAGAGAACTCCAGTATTTCTGAATCACAAGTCTAGCTTCCTGGAGTCTCAAATGGCACAGAACTGAGGAAGAACAGTTAATACTCCCATCCAATTAGGGGCAGATGGCACAGAAGGCACTCTGAGGCTCAAGGTGCTTCAAGGGCAGATTCACGCCCTGCATCTGGCACAGCAGCTCACTCCCACCACCTTGATTTGACTCACAGACCCAACCAATTCACTCTGCTTACTGGGTGTTCCCACCCACACTTTCCTTCCATGTTCTAGAAAAGCACCTTCTGCCCGGAAAAAGTATAACAGTGAAAAATATCCATGAGTAAAATGCAGGAACCAGTCTCCCAGCCAGCTGAAATACCAAACCCACTCAGAACTGGGATGGATGAACCTAGGATTGCATGGTGAGGTATGATCCTGTTTTCATTTTTCAGATTTTTCTTAAGCATGCATACTCAGGAGAATTGAGTGTAGGGGTTGGGGGCTCAGTGGCAGAGTACATCCTTAGGCTGATCCTGGCACTGTGGCAGCTGCTTTCTAGTCCTGGGTACTAGCTTTGTGTTTTTTAGATTCTGCCTTCCAGAATCTGAAGCAGAAGGCCACTCCAACACAAGGCACAGGAAAAGACAGTTTCCCAGTGCTGCGGGAGACAGTGCTTAGCTTTGTAGTTTGTCTGTTTATTTGTTTTGTTTGCTTTTGTCTGAGATAGGCTCTGGCTAGGTAGCCCAGGTTGAACTTGAACTTGAAATGCTCCTGCCTCAGCCTCCTGAGTGTGAGATCATAGACTGGCTGGTTATGCTCTTCCAAGATCCCTGAATATAGGCCAGCGCTAGAGACTGAACACAGGAGCCCTCCTAATATGGCTTGGCATCTGGAAGACTGAAGGCACTGAGAGCCTAGTCCACTAGGAATGCAGAGCAACGCTCGCTGACAACTGCACCCTGGCTCTCAATCAGAGCAAGGCCTCAATGCTGATTCAAAGATTTCACCATCATGGTTGGCTCTGTCCCCAAATACACGAGCAACCTCCTGGCCCTGCAGCGTAACCAGCACAGAACACTGCTGTGGGTTTTTGATCCACATTGTCCCAACCCAGTGATCTGTGGATGTCACAAGCCATACTCTGTACTGAGGACACTGAATTCTAAGTACCTACATGATGAGGAAGAAAGAGGGAACTCCAGAACCAACTTTCCTGACAAGGATACCAGGACAGAGACAAGGAAGGAGGGCATGTGGGGAAGCTGATGCTTCTGAGTGTTAATAATTTACCACCTGGGCTCTGGGAAGCAGCAAGGTGCAGTGAGCCATACTATCAAGATGGAGGGAGACTCTTAGCTCAGCTGTGCTCCTGAAAACAAGTTTGTATAGCTTGTGCAAACAGTTGCAGGAGCACATGCAGGACCTCACAGAACTCTGTGGCTTCAAACCACAGTCTTTACAGGTCTCCACGGGCACACAACACTCTGTCAGATCTCTCGTCCTGGGTTTGGACCCCCCTTTGCTCCCTTGGCTGGGTTCTCTTCCTGTCTCCCTCCAGGTCCCTGAGGGGATACCACTCAGCATCCACGACACTCAGGTGCATGACGGTGAAGGTGAGGACGATGAGCAGCGCAGCAGTCATCAACCAGTGAGCGCTGCAGACTGTCCCAGGGCAACAACATGGTTAGGCCATGGAAGCGAGGCTGAGACCTCTCTAGGGCCAGAGGAAGGTCTTCTTACCAAGCATCTGTAGAACACTTACTAATGACAATGTCCTCTGACCTCAAAGATTCAGAAGAGCAGGCCTTGTGAGAGCAAATTCTACCACACAGTGCATGTGCATCACAGACAAGGGCCGGGAACAAGACCTCCTTCCCATGTTTTTGGGGCAATGGGACTGACGCACCACAATGTCCACTTCTGGCCTGGTCCGCTCTGAGCCCTGCCTCTGTGCTGACTGTAGCTGGCTGTCCAAGCATCTCTCCTGAAATGCCCTGTCTTCCTCCTCATTCCAAGTGTCACACATAGGTACAATGGAGACACCACTGGCTTTCTCTTGTTCAGCCTCACAACAATCATTTCAATCATATGGGATCGGCTGCCCTCTGGCCCCATATGGGGCAACTGTTGGCTTGAAATGAGAAAGTCCTGGGTGGCCCACACTGTCTCAGCAGTCTGGTGACTCATGAGCACAGAAAAAGCCATCGCTGCAGCACTGAGAAAGAGCAATGAGCATGGAGCTTATTCCCTTCAGACACAATCGGTAACAAGGTCATCTGCCAGCGATGGAAATCCTTACCATGAGTCCACCCTGTAGCACCAAAGCATAATTTCCAAAGAATAAAAACAGACTCTCAAGCCGGGTGTGCTGGTGCATGCTGTAATCCCAGCACTTGGGAGGCAGAGGCAGGCAGATCTCTGAGTTTGAGGCCAATCTGGTCTACAGACTGAGTTCCAGAATAGCTAGGGCTAAACAGAGAAACTCTGTCTCAAAAAACCAAGAGAGAGAGAGAAAAAGCAGATTCTCACTGAGGGAACCCATGTTACCATGCTAACAATGTCCTTCAGTAGATCACTGAAAGTGTGGGCAGAGGAACACTGGAGGATCAAACCACAAGACTACTAGGGACAGAGCGTAGCCAGGACAAAGCTGTCTCAGTGCTGGCCTACCCCATCAGCATCTTACTGACTGGGTAAATGTGGAGTTCACATAAGTAGCCAGAGCTAGTGAGCAATGAACAGCAGCCGCCCAGATACCCCTGGATTACCAGTTCCTGTGAAATGAAGTCCCAGTATGGGACAGAAAGGACCCGAGGCCCACAGTGGCTGAGGATAAAAGCAGTCAGAAGGCGGAAGCTGGCCAGGCTGGGAGCATGACTATACCCTGGGCTCAGATGCTATGGGTCATTAAGTCTCCTTGTATGAATCACTCCTTACCCTTGCCTCAGGGTAAATATTGGCCCAAATCTATCTATACAGTTGGTTGGGTGAAATGGTGCACACCACACCTGGAATCCTAGCATCAAAAAGCAGAGGCAAGAGGATGGCAACTTTGAAGACCTTGCCTCAAACAAATCATCCCTCCCTCTACGATTAAAAAGTGCAAAGGAGGGCTGGAGAGATGGCTCAGTGGTTAGGAGCACTGCCTGCTCTTCCAAAGGTCCTGAGTTCAATTCCCGGCAACCACATGGTGGCTCACAACCATCTGTAATGAGGTCTGGTGCCCTCTTCTGGTCTGCAGATATAATACACACAGACAGAATATTGTATACATAATAAATAAATATTAAAAAAAAAAAGTGCAAAGGACAGTCACAAGTGTGCCTTGCCTCTCTCTATTCTGTCTACTGGGAACTTCACAGGCTTAAAAGGCCCTGCAAAGCCCCTGAGCTGACCTTAGAAGGTATAACTTTCTTCTGCTTCCTCACCATCAGCCAGACCCTTGGCTGTGGGGGGCAATGATCCTACTGTCCTCTATCAATACGTTCCCAGTTTTTTTCTGACTTTTACCCAGACCTTCTCAGCAGTCTGCTCTGCCGTATAAAACCATGGTTTGTTTTTGGCTTGTTGTCATTTAGGAGCAGGATGGGCATTGTTTACCAGGTCACCACCCTTCTTATGTTCTCTGGACCTGGGGTCCTGCCTGGGCTCTCTGTCCTTGCTGTGGCCAGTCACAGGGACAACTCCTCAGAGGGCAACAGGCTTTCCCAACTGCCAACCCAGCTCCTTTAGCATGGGCAGGTTAGTCCTACAGCTACTTTCTCAGTACTGCATGCCCCTCTAAGAACAGGGCCCTGCCTGCACTGTGCACTGCTCCCTGCAGTCTAGAGGAGCTGCTGAAGAGGTGAGAGTCAGCTCAGAGCCTGCACTGCCAATGCTGAGAGTCCAGCTCTACGCTCATACGAGCACCACCTGCCCAGCTGCTTCTCCAGACCTGGTGAGCCGATAAGGCACCTGCAGAACCACACTTGGATAAAGTGCCCCTTAACAGAGGGCATCCAGGGAAAAGGGCATGTGTGCTGGTATCTCATGAGGGAAAAACCAGCTAGGCTTATGCACGCTGCGGAAGCTGTAGCAGACGGCAGTCACAGTTGGAAACTGTGAAGCCTGGGGCCTGAGGCTGGCAGATGGGCAGTATTCATAGCAAACAAAAGACACAGCACCTACTTTACCAAAAATGGGATTCAGAACCCTGGAAAGGCTGGCTATGGAGTGTATGCCTCATTCAGCAGCGCCTGCCTTGCCTATCCAGGATGCCATACTAAAAGAATATAAATTGCTTGTTTGCACCAGCCAGGCTGTCCTCTCCATTCTGTGGGAACCGGGCCCCCACTGGAGGGCAGAGGTTGCGAGAGGGAAGGATGACTAAATTACAAGTGATTTCTGGCTTGTACTCAGCTATTTTAGTACTACAGGCTTAGATATATCTGTAAAATAATTATGATACACAGTAGACCAGGTTATTTCAAATTTATTTGTCAAGTAATTCTACTCTGAATGAACAGATTCAACTTTCCTCATCACTTGCCATGTCTCAATGGAAAAGCAGAGGACATCTTGATTTGTGACCAAGCATCATTGGTTCTAGAAAATGATTACAAGTGAATTAGCTTCCAGGTTCAAATACAAGGCAGAACTGTTCTAGCTCTCTTATGGCTTCTTCACCCTCACAAAATGCTGGGCAACCAAGTCTCCAAGCCCACATTCCAGACACCTAGAACCTTCTCTCTGACACTTGATACCCACCAGTACCCAGGACCAGCATGGGAACCAGGCCCTCCCTCTTCCCCAGCCTCACCGGGAGTGGCTGGGTCTCAAGGTTCTGCATTCTTAGCACTTGGTTTATTTAGTCTTGGTAAGCTGAAAAACACTGTGGCCCTAAGCATTCAAGGGTGTACAGGGATGAGGGTAACAAGCCCTGTTGGTGAGATGGTAAAGCACATGCTGGAGAAACAAGGAAGGAACTGCTGTGATGACTGGGCCCGGTCCACTACCCAGGACATGAGGTGCAGTGGAGACAGTCCTCTGGGGGGATGGCCAGTCTTGTTAAGTAAAACAACCCACTTGGCTATTTGAAAACACACAAGCAGCTGAGGTCCCTAACATGCTAACTGCAGCTGCCTTGGAGAGGCACACTCTCTGGCCAGCTGGCAACTGGCCCTGGCTAATGGTAAAGTGACCAGATGGCTGTGACATACACCAAAAAGTGGTTGCCCTTTGTAGCTTCCAGGACTCTGGGCCCTGCTAGTCCTGCCACACCCCTCAGCAATTACTGCCGTCAGTGTCCCTCTCTACTTGTTCTCAGTAAATGGATAACAGGCACCCGTAAATATTAAGCAGTCATTTTCAAGAGCTTGTGTCCTAAGCAAGCAGAAGACACCAGACACCATGGGAATGAGGAACCTCGGGGAAGGTGTAAAGGCTCAGCTACTGCTGGCAACAGTGACAAAGCACTCAGCCCTCCACCTGCGGATGGCACACTCTGTGCCTATCTATCTGTCCAACACCTCCCACTCTCAATTCCCAATGTCCTCCACAGAGACACAGGAAGTGTGCCAATGGGGTTCTAGAATCACCTGTGCCTGGTTGTAGGCCCTGGCCTGTCACCTAGGTACCATCACCTGCAATATAGAGACTGACTACCTCCTTGACAGACAGTTCTAGACTCATCCTAGATGCTGTGATGATGACCTGCCAGGTCTCCTGTTCCCCTTCAAGACCTTCACCCAGAATTTTAGGGCCAACAACAGATCTGCTCTGCTCTCCAAGGTGTACTGAAGGGGAGAGAAGAGCCCCAAGATCACAGAGAGCTCAGAGGGACACAGGCTCATTCTTCAGGCACATTCCTGTTCTCCTAGGCATCTACCCAAATCCTTCAGTGGCCAGAAGAGTAAGCACAGGTGCCAACTGCCAATCCAGATTGAGATAAACACAACAGCCTGGGATAAATGATTTCAACAGAGCAGGTTTTGTTCTGGGAAATATTTACGATGGGTTAGGCCTAAGCCAGGGCCACATAAATACTAGAACGGCCTTTGGGTCCACTGAACAGATGTTTTGTTAACCTATCTCTCACAAGGAAAACCACTATTTCCCCCTAAAAGTCAGTGAAGAGCCAAAGAAACACCTCCACAAGTTCTTGAGGAAGTGAAAGGCATCCTGGACCAAAGACACAAAGCTGGGGAAGCCCTCCCTCTACAGACCTTCCAGCGGCTTACTCCAACTAGATAAGCTGAGGGGCAGGAAAGCAGGCATAGGCCACCATCTAGTTCTAATCCCCACCCATGGCAGCAAAGCCAATCCAACCAGAGTCTGGGGTGCGGGCTGCGGGGGGGGGGACGACGACCATTGGGTGCTATTTCAAGGGGACAGGAAGAGATACCTGGGGAGAACCCAATGCAAGGCCCGCATGCCCAACTCATAGACTGTGTGGCTAAGCATTCTCCCGAGCATAGGCAAGTGGAGGCCGGGGCAGAGGGTCTAGTGCTTCCCATATTCTGCACAGAATCCTACAAGACAAAGTACAGAAGAGGAACTTAACTGAGTATCCCAGGAGGACAGGGGTGAGAGTCAAAACCTTCCCAGGAAGTGGGACATGGCAGACATCACAAGGGACACTGTCTCTTCTGCAGGTTACGCAGTTCTAGCAGTTACGCAGGATCCCTTACAATAGGTGATCTGACATCTTTGGAGCTTGTGCTGACAGGATGTTGGGACCCACCCAGCAGCCTAGGCTGAGATGGATAGCATGGGTGTCTACCAAATCCCCAGGTGACTTGCTTCACACTCGAACATACTCTGAGGGCCCTGCTTCCCTCCTCAGGTTCTCACCTGTTCCTGCCAGTCAGCTCTTTCCCCAGACCTAGAGTCAGTCTCAGGCCCTTCTTGGCAGCCAGCCACTCTTTTAAGGCAACTCCACTTCATTAAGTCAACCACAGCATTAACTGTGGGTGTTTACTGTGGCACTTTCGGAATGGTCTTCCTTTCAAGTTCCAGGGACATCTTAACCCCTTCTACTGCTGGTTTGGTTACAGAAGAGCTCGCTTATAACATCTGGTGTGGCTTATGACATTTACAAGCCCATTATTAGATTGAAAGTCAGAACTGAAATAAACAAAAGAGCTGCCAACAAGTCTTGTCAGGGGCACCTGCATGTCCACTGACAAGTATCAAGAAAGGAAAGGCCTCTCTACTGACTGGCTCTGGAAAAAAAAAAGTGAAAAACAAAACCACAATATAAGCTCTGTCTTTTCAGTCACTGGTCTCAGTTTCGGCTAGTGCTTGCCAGGGACTTAAGAAAACTTGAGATGGGTTGGAGGTTAAAAACACATTCTGTTCTTGCAGGGACCGGGAATTGATTCCCAGCACCTACATTCTACAGCTTCAGAGGATCCAACACCTTCAGCTTCCATGGAAAACTGCACACATCCACACCCACATAATTCAAAACAAAATAAATTTTAGGAAGAAAGAAAAAGAAAACCTTCAGACCCAAGAGAACAATTCCATTAGATTCTACATAAAATAAAAGTCTAGCATTCAAGAAGCAGGAAGTCAGTGGATTCCAGGCCAGCCTAGGTTACACTGTGAAACTCTTAAAAAAAAAAATAAATAGAGTGCCCCAACAGCGAAGAAAGATAAGGTAAACATCTTAAAACAGTCATTTGCAATTGTGTACTTGGGAAAGGCTCTTTGCAGATCTGTTGAAGAACAACACAGTAGTGTTCAACAGCAGACCTAAAGGCAAAGGTGCAGGAAGAAGAGCAACAATTTGTTGTCTTGCCCTGCCAGATCTGTAATTAGAGGTTAGTTCAACAGTAGTAAGCGGCTGGAGCCAAACCTCAGCCAGTACTCGGAAAGCTACTGCACAGTCACTTAAATCCCACTTTCGGGAGCTGATGGAAGAGGTCTGAAGTCTGCAAACGCAACTTAGCACTAAGAAAGGCAGGATTTCTCAAAAGCTATGGTTAGTGAACGAGAAGCCCAGCAAGAGGACGCTTTGCAAACTTTCTGCTTCTGGAGAGCAGTCCCCAGAGTGTCTGGGTTTCTAAGTTTCTCGGCCCGAAGCCCACCATATGGCCGGTTACATAGCAAACCAGGTAGGGGTTTGACAGGAACGGGGACCCTTCCAGAGTGGAGCCGGTGGCAGGCTCTGAAATGCAATTGCTGGGGACGGGGAAGGTCAAGGCTGGCCAGGGAGGGGCCAGCATAAGAGGCTGGGGACAGGATGAAGTCGGCGTTCTGAGAGCTGGCGACCTCAGGAAAGCCATCGGCCCCCGCGGAGGCTTCGACCCGCACAGCTGTTGCGCGGGAGGGACGTCGGCCGGCGCGCGGGACCCTCACCTCGCACGTCCGCCGCCAGCGCTCGCCAGGTGGGCGCGTAGCCGATGCAGTGGCCGCACCACGACGAATGGAACTGCACGAGCCACGCGGCCGAGCTGTTGCCCGTGGCCGAGCGCACGCTGCCGCTGTCCAGCAACCACACGGCGTCCACGCCCACGCGGTACAGCCGCGCCGCGCCGCCCTCCCGGGGCCCCACCGCCGCCACCGCCGCCAGCAGCAGGAGCAGCCGCGCGGCCCGGAGAAAGGGCGGCCGCCGCGCGTCAGCTCCGGGTCCGCGCGCCACAGCCCGGGCCGCCGCCATGTTGGGAGTGCCGCCGGCGCGCCGACCTTTCACCCTGGCAACCGCCATCACGTGCTTGCGCGCGCCGGTCCCGCCCCGTGAATTGGCCCCGCCCCCAATCAGCTAGTCCTCTCAAGGACCACCCCTCGTTCTTTTCGCCCCGCCCTCGTGATCTGGCCCCACCCCGAGCCCTGATTATTCCAAATCCGGCTTCGCTCTCTTTTTGCCCCGCCCCCGTCCACTGGCCCCGCCCCAGAACGCAGGCCCCGCCTCACTCCCTAGGCCTTCTCCGCCCCCGTGCTTCTGGCCCCGCCCCTGCTTTGGGTCATTGTTGGCCCTGCCCCAATCTTAGTTCGCTCCCAACCATAGGTACTTCTCACCCAAGGGACTGTGAGGCTGGGCCTAGGTAGCCAGATTTATCAGGGGGACATAGCCCATGCCAAGATGACTATGAAGTTGTGTAAGCACCATGCCAGAAGTTTCAGCCTGAAATGCATTTTTAATTGGGCATAAATAGACTCGGAAACTATTCTCTATGTACCTGAAATTCATTCGTAACATGAATCCTGGATTTTATAAACCAACTGTGATTTTATCTGTCAATTTCAAATGTCCACGATGATCACCTTGACCTTTTTTATAACCCAGAGGATATGGTAGAGTCACAGGGCAAAATCAGATGGCCTCCTGCTAAGATTGTAGAAGCTAGACGTAAACCTGACTTTTTTTTTTTTTTTTTTTTTTAGACAGGATTCTATGGCTGGCATGAAACTCGAAATAGCTGACTCTGACCTTAAACTCCTTGTCCTCTTGCCTCCCTAGCCCTGGCATTACAGATGTGTACCACCATGCCTGGCTTCCACAATTACTTAGTCTATTTCCCTTTGCTAATGTTCTGCTCTGTGTCAATCACTGGAGAGAACATATAATCCAAGCCAAGCCCCAGTGCCCAGGGTCGTATAGATCAAGAAAGTAAGTGGTGGGGGCTGTTGTGTATAAATGAGCATGCAGGCATCTCTTTGTACAAAGTTCCTGAGGTGAAGGCTGCTGAGTCCTTGGGAAGCAGAGGGAGTGAGGGTGGGGGGAATTGCTTGAGACAAAGGGAGAGAGACACTTGCTGGGAGACAAATACAGAGAAGCTGTTTGGTGTTTAATGGCCCCCAGAGAGTGAGTAAGCAGGGCTGATATGGAAACTGTCTGGGGAAGCTGGCTTGAGAGGAACAGCAGCTTAAGCCTGGGTTGGTATGTGGGAATGATCTGGACAAGGCCTGTCTGAGGCAGAAGAGCTTCAGGTCCCAACTCTACCCAGAAGGCAAGAAAGTCTAAGGCAGGATAGGACCGGGAAACTAGTCAGGATATGAGGAAGAGACTCCGGCTGAAGTCTGTCTCGACTGATAATCAAGAATTCCAATGCAATTAAACTTTTTGCTGACACACAGACATTTTCAAATAAGGATGTTAAAGTAGCAACAAGCCATGTTTGGACTTCTCAATCTAAACCTGCAGGTTTCTAGGAATCTCACAAGGAACCCCATTTACAAGAAAAGATGTGTCTCAAACTCCTTGTGGCCCAAGTTTTGCTTTTAACAGATTGTAATCCCATCCAATGCGCCATCAGAACCATCCTATAATCTCACTTATTGAAAAGGGAACAAGAGAGAGGGGGAAATCCCTTAGGAACCTGCTGAGCAAGAAGCTCTGGCAGCCTCTGAAATCCTATACATGGCTATTGCTAAACCATTTGGCCATGACTGTCTTTGAGAAGCCAACACCCAGGCTTAGGTGTGCCCTGTTCTTTCTCTGAGCATCTCTCTATTAACCACTATGCCGAAATTTTGTTGCTTTCCTCCAACTCCACTACCGTCTGGCTAATCCTGAAATTCTTATCTATGGCAAAGTCAAGGGTCTGGAGTTATCTAGATGGAAATCCTTGGTGGGTAAGGAGACTCCTCAGTTTGCTAGAGACCACACGGGCTGTGTCTACTGCTGCAACTATGTCTCACTGATGACAAGCCCACTCTTCTCCCAGTCCACAGATGCTAGACTCTTGGGGCAGGGGTCAGACAAGAGGCACAGTTAGAACACTCTGTGTTCCAGGGAGGACATGGCTCTCATCCACTTGTAAAAGCCCCGTGGCCTTTGGGTGTGTTTTATGAGAGTAACTGTCATGGTGGAGCAGGGCAATGGAACCCTAGGGGTTTGGGAAAGTCATGTGACAGTTTGGTGTGGAAAGCTAAAAGCACAGTCTAAGGGAACTTCTTAGCAGGTCACCGACAGAGACAGATGACAGGAAAATCAAAAGTATGGGTTAACTGAGAAATAACCATTTTCTACGAAAAATAATGACTTCTCCTGAGGCTCATGTCAAGATTTATTGACCCAAGTGGTTACAAAGGATCAGATCCAGGGCGGGCACAGCCTGAGACCTTGAAGGGAGGGACCTTGGGCTGAAGCTCACCAGGGTCAATACATATGAATGCCAAAGCGCTCTGCTTGTGCACGTTAGCTAGATGAAATGTGTCTAGCACTTTCTGTGGATATACTTTCTATCCGCCCACAAGAGTAATTTTACGGCTTGGCTCCTGCATCTCCAGCAGCCTTCAGAAATCCTGGCCTGATTCTCATTAGTTTCCTTCAAGGACATTGTGCCAAGGCTATAGCCTGCTGCACCTGCTCTGTACCCAGGGAGGGTGGCTCTGGGGCGGTCCTGGCTGTACGGTGTGTGTAGTCCTAATGGACCTAGGTTTCTCCACCAACCCCCATGAAACTAGACTGGGCAGGGGCACGGGGATGCTATGAAATTTGAGGCAATTTTGCAAGGTTTTAATGAGGGAGATTTATTGCCCTGCCAAACATGTATGTGTAAAATACATAATTTCTCTCACTCAGCCTCATAAATCCAAAGGGGTTAGTGATTAATAGAAAAAAAAAGCAAGTAAAAAAATTACAGACCAATTCATTCCAAAAAACCAGAGGGCAGTCAATAGGAAAGCTGTAGGTCAGAAATGTGTCTTGAAATTGTGTGCACAGGCCAGGCAATGGTGGCGCACGCTTTTAATCTCAACACCCGGGAGGCAGAGGCAGGTGGATCTCTGTGAGTTCAAGGCTAGCCTGGTCTACAAGAGCTAGTTCCAGGACAGGCTCCAAAGCTACAGAGAAACCCTATCTCGTAAAACTGAAAAAAAAATTATGTACACAGAAGAGTACATATTCCCTGACTGGACCAAACCCTCTTTTGTGCTCTGGTACCAGCTGGGAAGCCTGGTGCAGGATCTTAGTTGGCAGATCCGTGGAGCCATGTATCTACTGGACAAAAGTTAACTTACTGAGCAGCTCATTGGAGCTAAGAGGCTGGGATGTCCCTGAGGCCAGGTTAACTGTGAGTCTGCAAGGGACTGCTGGGAAAGGGATTCTACTTCACAGCAGGGGCCCAAAGGAATTTGAGTGGTCTGAAAACCAGCACCAAAGTGTGCAGCAGAGGCAGGACAAATCTGATGGCTTGGCACCAAGGGGCTTGCCCGTTCCACCTGTTTGTTAAATTTGGGCTCCCCAGAGGCCGTAAGCTAGCCAGAGAAGATCATGCTTTTCAGCTGGGAATCTGAGCACGGGTGGGAGAGGCCAAGCCCTGGATGGATCAGCACTGGACTCACGTCCCTAAGGCTAGCAGGATGCTCACCTATCAAGAATCCACACCCACAAGAGGCCTTCTTCTCACCCAAGAAATCAGCTGCACAACTCTGTGACAATACTAATAGTCACGAATATGTACATTTTTAAATTTTTTTTTTAATATTTACTTTTTGTGTAGAGGAGAACTCTAGGCCAGTTCTTTTTTTTTTAAATATTTATTTATTTATTATGTACACAGTATTCTGTCTGCGTGTATGCCTGCAGGCCAGAAGAGGGCACCTGACCTCATTACAGATGGTTGTGAGCCACCATGTGGTTGCTGGGAATTGAACTCAGGACCTTTGGAAGAGCAGGCAATGCTCTTAACCGCTGAGCCATCTCTCAAGCCCCCTAATATGTACATTTTTAAAAGAAAACTATCGTATGTGAATTATAATCCATAAAATTTGATTTGCAGCCCAGTGGTTGTAGTGCATGCGTGCCTTTAACTCCAGCACTTCAAGAGCCTGATAGAAAGTGTGGATGCTCTGCCCAGGGAAACACAGACAGTGCCAGCCTGTAATGGGCATGAGAGATTCTCACCCATGACTGCCAAATATAGATGAAGTTTGGGCATTTATAGGTTGAGACAAAGGCAGATCTCTGTGAGTTCGAGGCCAGCCTTATCTACAGAGTGAGTCCCAGGACAGTTAGGGCTGTCTCCAAAAAAACCAAAAAGCCAAAAAATGAAAACCACTTGGTTAGAAGAGTCCAGAGAGATGGCTCAGCAGTTAAGAGTATTGTTGGTCTTGCAGAGGACCAGGATTTGATTCCCAAGCACCCATGTTGGTGGCTCACAGATGTTGTTCCAGGGACTCAAACCCTCTTCTGACTGTTACAGGCACCAAGGCACACGCATGGAGCACATACGTCCATGCAGACAAAACAGACACACTCTAAAATCTTTTTGAAAAAAGTTTTTAAAAGAGAGTAGATGGGCTGGGGTGGTGGTGGGCTGGGGATGGGACTCATAATAGAACACTTCACTAGCTCTGTACTAGGCCCTATATTCCATCCCCAACACTGGAAAAAAGTGTTAAAAATGTAAGCTGAGCACCGCAGGCCTGTGCTACTCAGGAGGCTGAGAAAGGGGGATTGGAGATTGAGGGAGTTCAAGGCCAGCCTGGGCGTTTCCTAAGAACGTGTCCCTCTAGGTCTTAAGTTTCTTTCTCCAGGTGCTGATAAAAAGTAAAAGGGGTATGTTGAGATGGCTCAGTGGGTAAAGGTGCTTGCTGCCAAGTCTGATGACCTGAATTTGATCCATAAAATTCACGTGGTAGAAGGAGAGCACTGACTGCCAGTTGTTCCATGACTGCACACAGACACTGTGGCATAAGTAAATGAGTGCTAAAAATAAAATAAGTGAAGAGGGGCTGGGAATGCAGTTCACTGTTAGCACATTTTCCTAGCTTGTGCTAAAGCCTTGGTCCAATCCTCAGTACTGGGTGGCAGGGGGTATCTTGGCATATACAGAAGTATAAAGATGAGAAAAATTTTTCGGAAGATAATTTCTTCATATTTTAGACTATTTACTCAAGTAGTTCCTTTATTTTTAAAAATTATATATAAAACAAAAACATACATATTACCTGGCTACTGTGCTAAGTGTTCTACTGCTTTCATGTGTGGAATTTCTCATGATCAGTGAACTAAATTTCCCATGGTCATGAACTGAACACCAACTCAGTGACCCAGCCTTTTCATGGAGCATAAACCAATGTCATTGGCACAGATTACTCCTAAGCACAGTTGTTAAGGATTAAAGTAAGATGTGAGTGAGACTGAGGGACAGAAGGGGAGTGGGGGAGGGAGATCAGGGCAAAGGATGAATGTAGTCGAAGTACATGATGCACTTGGGAAACAATGCCTTTATGAGATCCAGCAGGAAGAAGAGTAAATATACATCAATAAATTAAAACTGGAAATTAAAACAAAGTTAGTAAATGACAGATGATAGATGGATATGCACGCCCACGTATGTACAAACATGCTCACACTGTACACATACGTACGCATGCTCATGCTGATTTAAGACACAGGAAAGTAACCTCTAGGAGTTCCAACCATGTATGTGAGCCCAATCCCACAAAATTCTGCTCAGGCCTGATTCAGAAAACAGAGTCAAAAGCTGCTTCTTCTAAAAGACTCATGCAAAAGCCACTTCCTTTGGGGTGTGTGGCAACTCATGCCCATAATCCTAGTACTTGGGAGGCCGAGGCAGAAAGATTTACTGAATTTGAAGCTAACTTGGGTTATAGAGCAAAACCCAGTCATATACAAACACATACACACAGTGCCACTTCCCCAGGGCACGGAAGACAAGGAGACAAAGCTGCACAAATAAGATGTACCAGAACACTCCCACCTGCATGGGGCATTCAGGCAGAGGAGTCTACGGGGTTTCTAGTATGAGATCCTAGAATCCCTAAAGACAGCCCATGCCCCTAGTCACTCTGGGTCCCAGAAAAGCCTTCTTGGAACTAAAAAAGCAGAGACGTTTCCACTGTTGTCTGAGGCTGTGTGCCAGCACCCAGCAACTACAGTTGGTTGGGACAGCACTGTGGCTACGGGGCTGCTAGGAGTAAGTGGCAGGCAGCCTGTTCTCCCTCAGGAACACACCAGAGGCCACTGAGGGAGGTGAAGGTTTTCCCTGACGGAAGTCACTCCTTTAGCGGCCTGTCTTCACCCCTACATATGCCCCCAAATTGTTCTGTTCTTCTAGGGGACTGACTATAGGAGCCCATCCCTGGGCCACTCCACTTCCTGTAGAGATCCTGTACCCTAGACTCCTGGTGAGCCCAGCCCCCAGCTGGATGAAGCCCTGGGCACTGCAAGCAGATTTCCTCCTCTTGATTTAGCCAGTGGCTTCTTTCCACACAGCAAATCCTGCCGGGGTTGGATCAACAAGTCCTTGGATGTGTGTCCTGAGGGAAAGCGGATTCTTGTGAAGAATGGCCACTGCTCCAAGAGCCACCAGTGTCACTTGCCCACACTCTCAATAACCACTCTGGTCATTCTGTTCTGGAAGGGCCCCAGGGAAGAAAGCAGGCGGTCCAGGCCTTTGTCTAGTCAGCCAGGCCTATAAGGAACAAGATGTCTTTTCGGGGTCCAGTCACTATGTTCCTGAGAAAATTATTGTCTCAGAAAGTCCCATGAGAGCAAAAAATCAAGAGCAGGAGAGACCCTCAGCCCCTGGGGACAAGCTCTAGGCCTTGTTTGTCAAGGGTGACCAAGTATCCGCTCCCCATCTCCATGGGATGAACAAATGTCCCCCAGTCACAAGCAATCTCTTGGAAACAGGAGACGTAGCAAGGTCGAGATGGGACTGAAGAGATAGTTCAGTTGATAAAGCACTTGCCCTGCAAGTATTGAGGCCCTACATTCAGTTCTCAGAACCAGTGTTTATAAAACAAACAAACTGGACACAGATGGCTCAGCCTGTAAAGCCCTTGCCATGCAAGCCTCAGGAGCTGAGCTTGATCCCTAGAACACACTGCAGAAGGAACCAATTCCCAAAGGCTGTCCTCTAACCTCCACAGGAACCATGGCATGTGCTTATACACACACACACACA
>PVIU01012372.1:0-60422 GCA_004026605.1 Ondatra zibethicus | reverse complement strand
GATGAAACATCTTACTTGTTGCACCAAGGCGACGTGTGTCTCTGGCAATATAATTTGCAAAGATAATAGACCTCATGCTGGTCTTACCAGATCCACTTTTACCCATTAACAGCACCTAAAGACAAAGGAAAAACGTTAGTAATCTAGAGCAAATCTAGTGTAAAGGGATCCATTTGTTGTCTGTAGCTGGCATTTTACCGAAGTTTAAGTACCAATGACCAGTATGGACACCTGTAGTTAGTTCAACTCTTCCCCAAATAACATTCCAAATGCTGAACACTTACCTGCTACCAGATGCACATCAGTTTAGCAATACAATGGCAGGGAGTTTGTTATTATGCATAATATTTTTAAAGATTTATTTCTATTATTTTATTTTTGGATATGTGTGTGGGAGGTATGTGCACATGAATGAATGCAAGTACCTGCAGATGTCAGAGATGTGAGGTCCCCTAGGAGCTGCAATGCCAGGCAGTTTTAAGGCCACCTGATGGGGTTGCTGGGAATCAAACTCATGTTCTCAGGAAGAGCAATATATGCTCTTAACCACTGAGCCATCTCTGCAGTTCCTTGTTATTATACGTAATATTTATTTAGAACAATGTTAGAAAAATGCCATCTTGCTGGAGAGATGGTTCAGCGGTTGAGAGCACTGAGTGTTCTTCCACAGGACCCAGGTTCAGTTCCCAGGACCTACACGGCAGCTAACAACTGTAACTGCAGTTCCAGGGGATCTGACACCCTCACACAGACAACAGATAAACAAATAATGCACATAAAAATAAATCTTTAAAAACAAATAATTAAGATAAAATTTTAAAAAAGGAAACTATCATCTTAATAGGAAACTAACCCTACTCTCCGGTATTCAAGGCTATATATACATTGACCCAACTAGCAGACTCCAGAGTAACTGAAAAGCTCCTCCTACTTCTGTGTTCAAGGTCAGTTCTTTTCACTCCAGCCCATGATCTCATCCCTTTCACATCTTTCTGTAACTTTCTTTCATCAGTTTTTGTCTTTTCTTTTTAACTTTCCTATGCCCTACAAATTGGGCACTTAAAATTATACATAAGACCATTCTTGGTTTAGCTTATCTACTTCTGTCTTCACCTCCTGATTCTCTAGCCTGGAACTGTTAGTATCCAGTCACATGGCATATAGTCTCTTTGTTTCCAGCCCTCTAGGGAGTCCTGACTATGTCTGTATTCACTCTGTATTCTCTACCATCCTTTAGTCTTTTTTCAACTAAGTCCCGCTTATCCTTCAACACTTGGTTTAACAATCATCTCAGGAATTTTCTCTGGAGCTGGGGATGTGTCTCAGTACTAGGGTATTTACCTCCTACAAGTGAAACCCTGGGTTCAATCCCCAGTATCCTCCCCATAGTTTCTCTGACCCAAATGCCTTAGGCCAGTGGTTCTCAACATGTGGGGTGTGACCCCCACAGAATGGTTGAATGACCCTTTCACAGAGGTTGCCAAAGACCATTGGAAAACACAGATACTTACATAATGATTCATAACAATAGCAAAATTACAGTTTTGAAGTAGCAACAAAAATAATTTTAGGGTTGGGGGTCACCACAACATGAGGAACTGTTATCAAAGGGTGAAGGCATTAGGAAGGTTGAGAACCACTGCCTTAGGCTGACTTAGGTATCTTGCCTGCCCTCTAGTGGTCATACTCAATCATTGCAGACCATAAAACTCAGGACTTCAAACTGTTGAAGGGCAGAGGGAGTATCTTTGTATCCTTTGTGCCTTTTTTATCTCCAGTGCCTAATATATAACAAAAGCGTAAATTATTTTCATCAAAAAATGATCAAGCCATTAAAACTAAAATGCAATGTCAACTGTCTGAAAGCAAGACCTGACAGACATCTTTCTTGTGTTAGGACTTAACACAAGAAAGACACCTGCGAATAATGCCACACATTCTTGCACTAAATGACTTTCAAACAGATAAGATCTCCTGGGTAAACTGGGGTGGGGTGGGTAGAGGGGAATGGAAGGGGGATGAGAACATCAGGGACCAGGACGGTGGAGTTGGGGGAGGGATGGAGAAGGAAAGCAATGAGAGCAATATCTTGATAGAGGGAGACATTATGGGGTTAGGGAGAAACCTGGGGTTAGGGAAACTCCCAGGAAACCACAAGGATGATCCCAGTTAAGACTCCTAGCAATAGTGGAGAGGGTACCTAAACTGGCCTTTCCCTGTAATCAGATTGAGGACTACTCTAATTGTCATTATAGACCTTCATCTAGTAACTGATGGAAGCAGATGTAGAGATCCACAGCCAAGCACTGGGCTGAGCTCTGTGAGTCCAGTGAAAGAGAGGGAGGAGGGTTAAATGAGCCCGGAGCAGGGGTGGAGATCATGATGGGGAAGCCCACAGAGAATGCTGACACTCCGGACAGACAGCTGGGAAGCCTGTATGGGACCAAACTAGGTCCTCTGAACGTGGGTGACTGTTGTGTGGCTTGGTTTTTCTGTGGGGTCCCTGACAGTGGGACCAGGATTTATCCCTGGAGCATGAACTGACTTTTTGGTGGGTTACCATGCTCAGTCTTGATACAGGGGGGAGGGGCCTGTTCCTGCTTCAACTTGGTATGCCAGGCTTTGTTGACTCACCACAGGAGGCCTTACCCTTTCTGAGGAGTGAATGGAGGGTGGGGGGAGGGAGACAGGAGGAAGAGAGGGAGGAGAAACTGGTTGGTGTGCAGAATAAATAAAAAATTTAAATGACTTTCAAAGAGTCCTTCTAAACACAAAAATGATGAAATACAATTCTCATAACCGTCTCATTTTCAAATGAAAGGGATACTTAGTCTCTACCTTCAGTCCCAATATATTTTATTGAAATGTCTGATTACAAGGAACATTAATGAAATATAAGGAACATTAATGAAAACATACTGGGCATGGATTTATTCAATCCAACAATTTATAGCTTTACCTCCCTTTGAAAATGTAACTGCTTAGCCAGTCTAAAATTAATATGGAAGTTTTCCCCTGTCCTTTGCAAAAAAATTTAATTGAAAACAATAACTATATATTTCTGAGGATACAAACGCATTCTTTAATGCATGTACACTGTAGAATGGTTAAATCAAACTTTTCACAGTTCTTTGAGATTTTCATTGTTTCTAATTTTTGCTCCTAATCATGTAGAGATTTCTGGCATTTTTAGGCATCCTTGTTAATAGCAACTTCAGACATTTCATCAAAAATATCCTCCTAGCAAACTTAAGGCACAGAATTAAATTTTAGATGAAGTCGGGCTAAAAGTATTAGGCTTTTCATGAAAAGGCAAGGATAATTATATTTGAGTTCTACTGGGAGTTTACTCACGTAAAGTTCCTAATAGTCTTGGGAGGGTTATGACCCCTTCACAGATGGCACAAAATCTCACAAAGGTCAAGAAATTTGCTTTAGAGCTATAGTCTTAGGGATAATAACTAAGTCCCAATAAAAGTGCAAAGCAAAGAATAGCCAATTCCAGCTAGCAAAACACATGAAACATTTGATTTGTGTTAAAAAAATCAATGTGCACACAGAGGGCTGTGTAATATTTGTATATGGCTTGACTCCATGAGATTAATTTTAGACAAAGGGAATCTGGCAGTAAATAAAGGGATAAGAGTCCAAAAGACCATATAAGTTATTGCCACAGTTCAGAAAAAGCCAGATTTCCTGAACTGTGACTTCTTACCTTTTTCTTCATGTTTCTAATGTACCTAACACATCTTACCTTTTTCTTCATGGCTGCGTTTGGCATTGCCCACCTGTAGATATAAACCAAAAGATAGTGTTTCCACGATCTAATTGCCTTAGAAATTTGTAAAAAAACAACAAAAAAAGGCAAGTAAACAGAGAGAAGCAGAAGAATACTGTTTAAAACAGCTAAGTACGCAGGAGACCTCGTTTCAGAAGTCTTCATTTTTCTAAATTATAAAACTGGGTTTATGTTCCCTGTTTCCTTCGTTAGCTCAGGAGATGCTTCCTGGGAAGACATATTTAGAAATAAAAACAATTTAAATTCAAGATCTGATATTTGTCATAAAACACAATACTCTGTGCACTTTTATAAGCCAAACGATATTTTTAATTTGAATACTGTTTTTAATTTAGCTCAGTTTTCAAAGCTGGAAGCATCTTTGGACCTTCAATCGTCCTTCCAAGCTGCATTTCATTCATTAAAGGTACCAAGTACATATAACGCAGCTCTCAAACAGGCATATCAAATTATACGTCATTGGTCAGTAAATGTCTGTCCTCTCCCCCTTTTTATCACTAACGAGGTGATATCACCAAATCACCTTTGTAGAAAACGCAAAGCAACTCAGAACTGCCTCAATTAGAGCACTACGCATAAGCCAGGAATCTCAGCTTCAGGCAAAGGGCTGTTTCTGGTCTCCGTTTTTGTCTTCTATCATCAAGGGCATGATATCAATCAACCATGCGGGTAAATTACAGCAATTTATCCCTGGAGGTTAGGGCTTGTTGCCGTTCGCAATACTCTTTCCAATTAGCACACCCTCCCTCCTAGGTACAACATAATATACCCTTCACCCACCCAAGCGATCCTTCCGGTTCCCCGAGTGGAGGCTCCACTCTTGGGCCCAGATTCTCTTTCTCCGTCTTTTTCTCGGAGTCAGATTCTTCCATCGCGCAACAAGTCCTTCACAGTAAATGCGCAGTACTCTTGTCTTCCGGCTCACCTCCTCAATTGCCTCTGCTCACCGCCCGCGACCCTGGGCCTGCTCTAGCCCTGCCTCCGCCTTTGTCCACTGGGGGGCCGCGTTTCCCACAGTTACCTTTACCGCCCTGAACTTAGTCTCCGGCACGGCCGAGCAGGCCAGCCCAAAGGGACCAGCGACTCGCGGCGGCGTGCGAAGAAGAGATGGAGGAGAGGGAGGGCAAGGTGGCTGAGGAGTTGGTCCCGAGTTGGGGCCTCACTCCCCAAGGGCTCCAGCCCCAAAGGGAACTTGGTCCGCCTCGGCGCAGCCAGTGAAGGCTGAGCTAAGGGAACGAGCTGACCCGAGCTGCAGAAGCAAAGCGGTCACCGCCTGAGGGCTCTTCCCAACCTCGCCGCCAGTAAGAATCCGCCTGAGGCCGCCTTGATTTCTGCGCCCGCCCTTCAGGAGCGCAGGAGCCTCCCCGCAGCCCCGCTACTGCAGGCCAGGATCACGTGGGAACCTGCCGTAGTCCGGGGCCGGTCACGTGCCGCTACCCTGGGGGGCTGAGGGGGCTGGGGAGAATACCATAGAGACGGCTCTAGGGAAGCCAGAGTGCCGTCCGCCGTCACGTGGCCCGGGCTCGCATTTCCGCGCCACAGGCCCTAAAGGCGGCCCGCAGGCGCTGGGAAACTGGCGGACGTGGCCCCGCCCACCAGCTGCTCAGAGTTAAAGGAGAAGGTCGCAATTTCAGTACCTGAAAGGTACCTGTTTTCACGGCTGCTCAGGCTTAGGAGTGTGTACAGAAAAGGCTGTTGTGGTAACTTTTCCTTCCGTTAGCCCATATGGCAGTTCTAATAATTTTTAAAAAATTAGTACATCTAAAGTGCTTTAAACTGTTTTTCACATAGAAAATTCTCAATAAGTTGTTATTGCCAGGACCAAAAACACACACAGGGTGTAACACATTCACCACTTAGCTTTAAAAATTGCAAATGTGCTTTTAAATTTTCTGATTAACATGTAATATTTGTTCATACAGAATTTAGTGTGGAAAATAATTTCTCATAAGAGAATGTACTCTCATAAGAAGTTAGGAAAGTACAAAACTGATAAGGGACCATGCTTACTATATTCAGATACAGACACTGCCGGAAACTTAATCCAAAGAATTGCTTCTGGAGAGCAGGACAGAGAGGAAGATGTGACATAAATGGATTGTTATTTTTCATCTTAAATCCTTATGCATTATATGAAAAGTATATATAACACATATACATTATGTGTATGCACACATTAGTTTGATAAAAGAAAACAAAAAAGCCAACCATTAAAGCACACCTTTAATCCCAGTACTGGGGAGGCTAGAGGCAGGTGGATCTTTGAATTAGAGGTCACCTGATCTACAGCATGAGTTCCAAGACAGACAGGGCTACACAGAAAAACCCTGTCTTGAAAAATCTAAAAGAAAAAAAGAAAAGAAATGAAAGGAAAGGGAAGGAAGGAAGGAAGGAAGGAAGGAAGGAAGAAAGAAAGAAAGAAAGAAAGAAAGAAAGAAAGAAAGAAAGAAAGAAAGAAAGACAAGGAAGCAAAAGTGTTGTCAGCTCCCACCAACCCCATCTGAGGTCCTGTTTGAGCCCATTTCTCTAAGGCTTCCATGCCTCACGAAAAGAAATATTCTATTGTGAGTACTGCTTCTTCACTAGCAAATTGGCTGCCTCCTCCCATCCAACATCAGCTGTCAAAATTGGGGGAAGAGGGACTCAGCAATGACCAAAACAAACTGAAAAATTTAGGATGTAACTATATGCCATCTACATCTCACTTTAGATATGAAAATACATGTAGATAGATAGTAAAATATATCCCATGCAAATAGCCAAAACAAAGCCAGGAAGACCGCACTAATGCCTGATAAAAATGACATTAAATTAAACCTAAAACTCAAACTTTGAATATAAGTTATGAAAGAGACATTTTACAATGATAAACACGTGTATCTTTCAAGAATATATAACAAATATTAATGTATATACACCAAACATCTCCTAGACATATGAGACAAATGTCTACAGAATTAAATTAATTGATAGCTTGAGTAACATAGGCTCATGTATTTGTTCCCCAATTGGTTGTTGTATTTGGAGAAGCTTAGGAGGTGTGGCCTTGTTAGAGGGAGTATGTCACTGAAGGCAGCCTTTGAGAGTTTAAAAATCTGCACTACTTCTAGTTGCTTTTTCTGCCTCATGATTGGGGTTCAAGGTGTGAGCCTTCAGCATCCTGCTCCAGCTGCCATGCCTGCTGCTTCTTGGCATGCTTCCCTGCCATAATGGAGACTTCTCCCTCTGGAACAGTAAGCCAGATAAACTCTTCCTTCTCTGAGGCATCTTGGTCATTCTACTTTATCAAAGCAATAGAAAAGCAACTAACACAAATGTTTGAGCAATAGAAGATTAGTCAATTTCATGTTTAAGTTTAGTATGCAAACAGAATAGTGTATATATACAGTTATCATATCTGATAGACTAGACTTGAAATCTGAGACAAAAGGGTCATTGTGTCACAGAGGCATCAACTCCTCGTATGTATCTAATGCAATATTACCCAGATATATGAAGCAAATATTAATGACTCTAAAGCGAAAGACAGACTGTAGTACATTAACATGAAGTTTCAATACCACACTGTAAAAAACAAACAGATCATTCAGACAAAATAAGACGAGAAACACACTTTCTACCAAAAGTGGACTTGATAGACATTGCTAGAGTATTCCACAAAAGAGCACAATAGATATTTCTCAATTCAAACTGGAAAATTGCTCCAGGATAGAGTTATATTATATTGTAAAATATAAGAAATTTAAAGAAGATTGCAATCATATTGTCTCTTTTATGACCACTGTGATATGACACCAGAAATAAGTAACAGAAGCAAACTTGTAAAATTTATAAATATGCAAAAATTTAACAGTACTCATGAATATTCAGTGAACAAAAAGAAATTATAGCAAAAATGTGTACATTAAAAAGAAATCCGGGGGCTGGAGAGATGGCTCAGAGGTTAAGAGCATTGCCTGCACTTCCAAAGGTCCTGAGTTCAATTCCCAGCAACCACATGGTGGCTCACAACCATCTGTAATGAGGTCTGGTGCCCTCTTCTGGCCTGCAGTCATGCACACAGACAGAATATTGTATACATAATAAATAAATAAATATTTTTTAAAATTATAATTTAAAAAAAAGAAAAAAAAAAGAAATCCGGATGGTGGTGACACAAGTCTCTAATCCTAGTATTTGGAAGGCAGAGGCAGGCGGATCTCTGAGTCGAGGCCAACCTAGTCTACAGAATGAGTTCTAGGACAGAGAGGCTACACAGAGAAACCCTGTCTTGAAAAATCAGAGAGAGAGAGAGAGAGAGAGAGAGAGAGAGAGAGATCAAATCAACAAAACAAAACAACCCAATATTCCTTCTCCTACAACTACAAAAATGTCCAAAGTTGGAGGGATAGTAAAAATCAGAACAAAATACCAAAATAGGAATTAAGCAAAAACAAAACAAAAACTCAACAAATCTGAATTGTGTTTTCAAGATAAATAGAAGTGACAACCATTTAGCTACGCTAATTAAAAATGACTTCTCCCCCCAGAACCCTCAAATTGTGAAAGAAACACCCGACACTGCAGATTTTTCAAGGATTATAAGAAATTACTGTGAACAATTTTAGAACAATAAACTGTATCACCTTGACAAAGTGGGCAAATTCTTAGAAATACACAACTACCAAAATGGAAGCATGAGAAAATAGACCATATAAACTAATCTTTAAAAAGTAAGGAGAGTGAACACTCAAGTATATCGTACAAAGGAGAAATCCAGAACCTGGTAGCTTCATAGCTAAATTCTATTCAAAATTTAAAGAAAAAATATTCCTCATCTTTCCCAAGATGTTCCTGAAAATTAATAAGAGAGGAATACTTCTAAATGTCCTTTGGCAATAATGGAAGTAGTTCATAATTTTTCTACTTATCAAAATATATTTGCATGTGTGTGTGTAATTTAGAGAACAAAAATACCTATTCACAGCTGGGTGTTGGTGGCACACGCTTTTAATCCCAGCAGTCGGAAGACATTAGTACATTAGAGGCCTCTTAGTACATTATAGGCCAGCCTGGTCTATAAAGCATGTTCCGGGACAGTCAGGGCTACACAAAGAAACCCTGTCTTGAAAAACTCAACCAAAAAGACAAAACAAAACAAAAAACTCCATTCACCTTATAAGGCGTTTGAGCATAAGAACTTACTAATATATTTTGAGCTTTTTCATCTTCCTCTCCACATGTAATGACTATCCCGGATTTTGGTAAATCTGAATTCACTCCTGTTTTTATCATATGTGTATCTAGTCCCAGGGTGATGCGATAGTTGGTTTTTATGGCTTTATTATGTGTATTCTATCTTGATTTGATTGAATTTATTTAATCTGAAGATTTATATTCTTCATAAAATTATCATCACCCCATCACATTGTATGTACTGTAAATATATACAATATTGTGATGATTGATTTTAATTGCCAGGTTGAAAAAATGTAGAATCACCTGAGAGATTGACTTCTGAGTAATAATCTGTGGGATTATCTTAATTATGTTAACTGGTGCTTAAGTGGGTGGCACCATTCCCTAGACAACATGTCATGGACTGTAGGAGTGAAGAAAGGGAGCCAAGCACTAGCATGTGTGCATCTGTTGTTCTCTCTTATGATTGTGGATGGACGACGAGCAGCTCTGTCATACTCTTGCCACCATGGCTTCCCCACCATGACAGACTGTACCATGGGACTCTGATCCAAACAAAACGAACAGACCCTTTCTCCCTTAAGTTGCTTTTGTCAGAGTATTTTATCTCAGGTCCAGAAAAGAAACTAGGACAGATGCATTTCAACGAAAAACAGAAATAAGTTAACTGTAAATAGGACGACTTTAGAGTACATATATTAAAACTTTGGGGCCTCTAAAGAACAGCATACTAAATTTGTACTTTACAGATAGTAATCTGAGGTAGAGAAAAGTGAAAATAGTTGCTTATATTCCAACCACTGTTTGTAGGAAGAACAAATTCCAACCAAGCTCTGTTAAACTCTCTTACTATGAACACTGACTTATTATTACAAAGAAAAAAATGACCTAAGGCAGAATGGCTTTTGGCATAAAGACCTAATGTACTCTCATTTTGAATGTCTGAGAGCCCTGAGACATAAAATTGTAAGGACCTGAGAGGATCGTATAAGAAGAAACATTCTGTCGGTACATGGTACATAGTATGAGATCGCATCTATGTCAAAGTGTTCTGAGGAAGTGATGAAAAGATGCCAATAGAAAGAACCCAACCTGTATTCATGCTTTCCATGGGAGAGAACACCTCAAGGAAACTGGTTAACTCCCACAAAGGATTCAGAGCTTCATTTTCCTAGAATCCCTGACATAGATAATGTAAGATCACGTGCTCATCTAAAACCAAGTTCTTGCTGGTGAGATAGATGGACCTGTTTTCCCAGATGCTCAGGAGACTGATGCAGACGGATCCTCATCTGAGTGTCATAGCGGGACCTTTCTCCTCTGGGAAACTGGTGAAGTCTGGCATTTCGCCCTTGACTTGGTGTATACCCAAGAGCAGGAAGAGAGCTGAAATCAGGCATAGTTCCTCTCAATCTCTTTGGGCTTGTGCCCCTGGCTGTTACTGTGATGGCCAGAGTTCTGAGGCTGCTCAAGGTCCACTCAGCATGTGCCTATGGGAACCATAGTAGCCCCTATCACCCTACCAGCAAGGGGCACTTGAGCATAGTACAGTGGGGAGGGATGGTGGAAATCTCATGAGCACCTGCATTTAGTCCTGGCCATGGCAAGGGTCTACATGCTGCTGGCCAAGCCACCGGTGTTATAGAGGAAGGCTGATCTGGTTTAGGAAAGCAGTATTTGCAATCCCTGCTGTGTTACAGCACACATACCCTACAGAGCAAGGCACTAAGTGGGCTTCATTCACAGTCACTCTTACTGACAGATTGGGTTTAGGCAGTTAATCCCTTAGCCAGTGCAATAGGCTCTCCGGGTTCCCACAGAGGGGGAGAATGCAGGAATTTCTGACCCATTCAATAGCCAGCTCACACAATAGCTCCTTGTTGAGATAACTTCTGGCTCCAGCACCCTGGTGGCTCACTGGGAGATGATGTAAGGTCCTTTCCCAAAGCTAGGTTATTGTGCATTTTTCACACTGTTTATAGAAGTGGGCTGCAATTTTGTGAGGACTTAGACACTTTCAAGTCGCCGGCATCCACACTGGGAGAGTTTACTGGGAGTCTGCCTCTTCCCTGCAAAGGGTAGTCTTCACTTCCTGCAGCTGTGAAGCTTGAGTACCATATGTCAGGATGTTTTCTTTCTCTTTCTACGATACCTTACGTCTATGAATATTAGAAAGTTACACCACCCTCTTGTTGACTTTCCCCATAGTCATTCATCTCAAAATGCAGCTATAGATCTTTGTTCTCCTTGTGAAGGAAAAAGTCGGTGCTGAGTACTTTAATTCATCCATCTTGGTTTTCAAAGTTAAAACAGTTATTTTTTTTGTCTCTTTGTCTGACTCCTCCAGAATTTGGAAGCTCTTACTGAATATAATTATGCTAATGGCAAGGTAATTTGGCATAAGAAGAGGCAACAAGAGTCCCTCTTCATTGTTATCTGGATATAATTGGACAGTTGTTAGATTGTCAAGTTTTCAACTGCTATGGCAGGTTTGAGAACTAAACTCATTTAATTTGATAAGAGCATACAGTTTTAGAGACCTAAGGTTGCCTTTCTGGGATCAATTTTTCGAAAGCTCTACTGAGAAAGTCAGAATGGCACCAAGCTTACAAGGTCCCCAAAATTTCAAGTATGTAAATAAAGTCACTCCCAGGTGGGACCAACCAGCTGAGTATGTTTGGGGACTTTGAAAAGAGAATTTTTCTCAAATTTGTAAGTATTTGTGGGGGAAATGTGAGTCAACGATTGTTCTATCTAGCATCCAGAAAGTTTCAAGTTTCACCTGGGAACCCACATGAAGCCTGCTAGAGGAGGAAAAAGTATGAGGCTCACTCTAATAAGGTCACTGCTGGGATTTTGTAAGCAAGAATAATGTTTTCTTGAGATTATTTTTTGTTAAAAATGGAGGGAAGACTAAAGAGCTATTTTGTATTTCAATGGGAAATTGCTTATTATGTCCTTTCTGTTGTCAAAAATTGAGCATTGTTTATTGTCTGAGTTACCTTGAAACTCTCAGACTGTAAGGAACTGGAATGCACAGTGCACATGTGTCCTTTAGGCCCAGGTATACTGAGCTCTACCATCCCTAGTTGGAAAAAATCACTTTTGCAGTTCATCTCAGTGTTCCTTTAACGATACAAATCCGAGGTTTGACTTTGCCTTAGAAACAGTTGTAACATATGAAGTTTTCTTAATGAATGAGGGAAAAATTACATGTGTGTGCAGGTGTGTGGCCAGAAGTCAACCCCAGGTGTCATTCCTCAGAAGCCTGAGACTAAATTTCTAATTAGCCTGAGACTGCGATTCACTGGCTAGAGCCTCTGGAACCTGCCTATTTCTACCTCCTCAGTGCTGGAAGAATAAGCATGCACTACCGTGCCTAGTGTGTGTTGGGGATTGAACTCATGTCCTCTTTCTTGCATGACAAACACCTGATTGAATGAACTATCTCACCAGCCCCAATATATATTTTAAATTTTTCTTTTCTTCTTGAGGTAGGGTGTGGTGTGTTCCAGGCTGGCTCTGAACTCACCATATAGCCAAAGATGATACTGAACTTATAATCTTTTTGCGTCCAACTCCTGAGTGTCAGCAATATAGGCATGTGCCGCCACACCAGTTTTATGAACTGCTAGGGCTTGAATCCAGGACTTTGTGCATGCTAGGCAGCTACTACCAACTGAGGTGTGTTCTAAGCCAGACTTAGTCATTTTGTATTTGTGTTAGATTCATGTTTTATCTATTCTGAAGCTTACATTTTAATAAATTGAATAAATAAGTTTTAGAATTGTTGTGAAATGGTCAGAATTTACTTTCTGATATTATATTTTTTCAGGCCATTTCTATTCTGCAGGATTGGTATATTCCTATTTACTGTCCAGATGACAGAATTAAGAATTCAAACTTGTTTCCTCACTAAAGCATTCACATGACTTAGAGGATGTACTATGAGGTCTTTTAGCTGTTTTTAAAAGATAATTGGACCAATCTTATCTTTCTCTATTTTGTCTATAATAGGCTAAACAAGAAGTCTAGACATTTTCATTCCTATGTCAAAGAGAGAAGCCAGCTACTGGGCCAGTGTGACCTCTAGGCAAGAACATGTAATTATGTGTGTGGTAATAAATTCTGAGGAAGAATCAGGATGTATCATGTATCAGGCCACTTCAGATAACTGTTCCATGTAATGTACTTTCCAGAAGTTAATTTTATTTTTATTTTACAGGTGACAAGAAAGGGGTTTTCAAAATAATTTGTTTATAGAAGTAAAATCGTCATTGACAATTGGCCAAATCCACAGCCTCTATATGCTATCAGACTAATCTTAGGGGAGCAAACCCTCTTCCAGTTCTCTTTGTTTTACCTTTCCTAAGGCACCAGGCAATTCGTCATAAAGTAAAAATTAGGTCTTTTTGTCTAAAATAAATCCCAGCAGGTTGGCTGAATAGAAACAAAATGGAAATGATGTCTCGTTCCATTATCTATTTCATCTTTTTAGAACCCCCCATCTCCTTAAACCAGGAATGGTTAGCTGCTTACTGTTTTTCTTTATTTATTTTTTATTTTTTTTTTTGTTTTTTTCTTTCAAGACAGAGTATCTCTGTGTAGCTTTGATGCCTGTCCTGGAACTAGCTCTTATAGACTAGACTGGTCACAAACTCAGAGAGATCCGCCTGCCTCTGCTTCCCGAGCTCTGGGATTAAAGGCGTGCACCACCACTGCCTGGCTCTGCTTACTGTTTTAATCAAAACAGAATGGTTAGCAAAAGAGACCAGAAAGATTTATGGTGCTTGAAGGTGCACTGAACTCCAGGTTTCAATCATACAAGTTATTCTTTTTCAAAAATGCCCTCTTGCAGCACCATGGACAACAATGACTTTGACTGTCATTATTCAATTTGATATTTGACTAGATATATGCTCCAAAGTCATCCTTAGTGACAGCCACAAGGCATTATGGGTGGTCAGACACAGGCTCCACAGTGAGAAGAAACAGCTAAGTTGTCTCCAAGAGTACTTTTCATAGTTGTCTCACTGATGCTGATACTGAGCCTGGCTGGTTGGCTTCATGGCCGTGAAGACAAAGGAAGCTGGAGGCTTAGCTCTTCAGCCCACTTCTCCCTGTTCTGGATACCTCAAACACCTGTCTGGCTCCTCTTCCCTTCTTGAACCTTATCCTGGTCCTGTTATCCCTCCTGAAACCTGAGATCATAGTAGGCCCGGTATCTGTTACCATCATCATTCAAGAACACATCTCTGTGGGTGGTGGCAGTGGCACACACTTTTAGTCCCGGGTGGTGGCAGCTCACACCTTTAGTTCCAGCACTCAGGGGGCAGAGGCAGGCAGATCTCTGTGAATTTGAGGTCAAAAGGCAAATTCCAGGAGAGCCAGAGCTACACAGAGAAAGCCTGTCTCAAACAAACAAACAAACAAAAAACCTAACAAACAACAAAGAACGCAACTCCACAGGCTGCCAGGGATCCCATCAGCTACTCTTGCTCCCTGCTGTGCTGCCTTCCCTAAAGATTCAGTCTTATGGGTCCTCCCTGAGCAGAACATTGTCTTAGGAAAACTTGACATCATCAGAAAAGAGCTGATAATTAATATCACAGTACCATAGTACCATTTGTCTCTCTTGCCTTCTTGCCAGAATGCTGTTGATGTCAGTGAAGTAACTTACTACTTGAAGGGCAAGTCCAAGTGTTCAGGGCTGGTGAAAACCCACTAGGGAAGCAGCAAATCATTTTATGAAAATGATTTAAATGACATAAAGGTTATCTTGACATGGATAATAAGAGAAACAAGTCTTTTGGGAGAAGAAAAATCTATGACACTAGTGGTGACACAGAAACTGGAAGGAAAGGAGTTGCTTCATTGCCTGCTGCTTTCAAATGTTCCCAAATGCAAGAGCTTGAAACTTACATGATGGCAGGGACAATATTCAAAGGTATTTTGCCTGGCGATATAAAGAACTTGTGAGATCTAGAAAAATTAAAGGTGGAGATTTGGTAGATTTAACAGAAATCCTTATACTGTTTTTTATAGAAATCCTTATACTGTTTTTTATATATGAAGATGACAAAAGCTCTCCAGGTTAAAAATAAAGCATGGGTTGGGGGGAGATGGCTCAGAGGTTAACACTTCCTGCACTTCCAGAGGACCTAGGTTTGATTCCTAGCACCCACATGGCAGCACACTACTGCCTGTAATTCCAGTTCCAGGGAATCCTAGGCCTCTGACCTCCCAGGGTACTGCATTTCTATGTACATCCCCCCACCTATATCATTAAAAATAATAAAAGTAAATTTTAAAGCATAAAACGAGGAGTATAAAACGTGGTACTTACCTGATTCTTATTAAAGGCAATTCTCAGTGCTGGGGGATGGCTAAGTGGGTTAAAGCACTTCCTGATCCAGTGAGAGGCCCAGAGTTCAAATCCCCAAAATCTTACACAAATACCAGATGGATGTAGCAGCCTGCCTATAATTCCAGCCTCGGAAGCCAAAGAAAGGGCATTCACAGAGTAAGCTAGCAGGCAAGGCTAGTCGGAATTTGTGATACCTGCATTTGAGTGAGAGACTGAAGCTCAGTGTAAAAGGTGAATGAGTGGCTGAGGATGATTCCAGATATCAACCCTGGGCATCCATGGCATGCACACGGGGGGAGTGCTAATTCTTAAAATGAGACAAACGAAACCTATAGATAACACTGTTTAGGAGAACAGAATCCTATGCCAACTGTATATCTGTTTTTTCCATTCTGTTTAACTTCAAAGGGCTCAAATAAATAAGAGAAACTCAGTGACCCCGGAATCATCTGAAGCGAGTTACTGCTTCATTCATGGAGGCAGAGCAGAAGGAAGGACCAGAGCCACTCCAGGGATGCAAACAATGGTTGACTTCCGAAAATGGATGTTTCTCTCCATAGGAAATGTACAAAGAGGGTCTATGAAGAGTGTCACTTGTGGGAAGTACAGAACGGACACATCAGGGATCATGCTTATAAGGAAAAGGCTTCCGAGTTTCAGCACAACATCTTCCACTTGGAAGTGTCCATTTTGTGAAAGCCAGGAAACAAACATCAAGTCTTTTAGCTAGAAAATGTTATTATTTCCCGAGTGTCCTGTCAACATTTTCAAAGTAACTATGATACAGAAGCAGCATTTACAATTACTTTCAGAAATAATTTTGTTTGATTATTCACCCTTCGCAATTAAACCTAAGCAGTTTTGTGTCTACTGTAGCAAGTCATTAAAATCTCCCTTATTGTAATCATATTAAATTAGCTGCTTTTATATTGTACAGATATTTTAATACTCTCATTAAATAGTTGGCAACTAAATACATATTTAAAAGCTATTTTCTAGATGTTAGCACATATTTAAAAATGCATTAACACGAAAGGCAAAAAACTATTTAAATTTCATGAACTTAGTACCTACAAAAATGAATTTTGAAATTAGAAAGCCAAAGGCTGAAATATTTGTTATGTTGGTATTTTATTTGTGCTTTTTAGCAATGTACAAATTATGTCTTTAGTACTGTAGAGCCCTAAACACCAAAGTACAACTTACAAGCTGTTTGCTTACCTTTAATACAGTGACTCAGGGCTCTAGTGTATGTATGTTCCTAGAATTCGCCAAACACCTGGCTAACAGGATTCACACTGTTGCCCCTATAATGTTTCTTCACCAGTTTATGTGTTCAGCGAATTCCCATTTATTCTTCAAACCTAACCAAAAGGCACTTCAATTTTAATGCTTTCCTGTTTCCAGGAAGGATGTCTCCCTGTTTCCATGGCAACTTCCCACCTCTTTTTAATTACACATAAATTATCTAGGCTTCACAAATGTGTGTTTGCATTTAACACCTAAGATGGACTTTACATTTTCTCAAATAAAGTTTGGTGAAAAACACGAATGAGCACCATACATTGTCATCAAAAAGCTTAGAATTAATACAGAAGCAATTTAAAGACTTTCAATATTCAAACAAATAACAGCTGCCTGCATTTGTCACTACCAGAGCTGGATAGCAAGAGAACAAAGCTGTTAGGTCACTCCAAAAGAAGATGCAATCAATGAATGGTAGGGGGGGGGATATTTAACTTTCCAGACTTCAAACACCAAGTCTAGCTCTCTTTATGCACATATACCTTCACATGGCACCCAAGGTTCCCATATCCTGGGTTTATTTTGCATTTGTCCTTTATATTTCACAGTTTACTTCAATAAACATAACATGCTCTTCTATCCTTAGCTTGTCTGCCATCGTTCCTAAGATTTTCTGTCTCTGCCCAAACCATAGAGCAATTGCAGCTGTCGTGGAACTTTCCATCATTCTACATCTGGATTTAATCTCTGCCCTATCTGTAGCTGCCTCTGACTACTTAACAGTGGCTAGAGATAGGCTTGGCACTAATCAAACAGGGTAGGATTACAAATAAGTAAAGGTTAGTCCGGTACAGTAAGCAGGGCACTGTTCCAGAAAGTGAGCAATTGTATTTCAAAGACGAAAGAGGAGGATGGGGAGATGGCTCAGCAGTTAAAGTGCTTGCCATGCAAGCAGGAGGACCTGCGTTCAGATCCCCAGAGCCAAACTGGGTGGGCATGAGGACCTGCCTTTGGAAATCTCAGCCTTTGGAAAGCAGAGACAAGGGATCTTAGCAAGCTGGCTAGTAAAACTAACAGTATCTATAAGCTCTAGGTTTGACTGAAAGACCCTAATTCAAAGAATAAGGTGGAAGAGCAATGGAGGAAAATTCTTGATGTCAGCCTTGGGCCTCCACACACATGTACCCACACACACAAAAGCATGCATACGCACACTTAAACACACACACACACACACACACACACACACACACACACACACACACACACACACACGAAAAGAAGAAAACATTAAAGTTGAAAGAGAAGGTCTAAAGTTGAAAGAGAAGGTCTATCAGTTCTGGTTGGCGCATGCACTGCTTAATGCTCTCCTTCCGAGCATAGGCCAAGACACGGGTGTCCTCCTGAAAGAAGCGGTGTCCCTCATCAGTGAGTTTCCAGAGGAAAGAGCGAGGTTTTCCATCTGCCTCCTCCTCAACAGGGACTGGCACCTTTTCAAAGCAGGTCAGGGAGCAGAGATTGTGGCGAATGGTGTTTTTCCAGCCTTCTGGTGCAGTCCGGAAATAAGGGAAATGTTGTCGAGTAAAATTGTAGATCTGTTGCACATTGAGGCCACAGGAAGGGCTGCTTTTTAATGCTAGGGCAACTAGATGGCTGTAGTTGAGAGGAGGGCGTGGCCAGGACTCCCTGTCCTGGTGTGGGTCAAGGTACAGTGTGTGCTTCTTGGTGTATTTGTTAGAGGATGTGCATTCCTGTTCCTCAGTCTCCTCGTCTATGACATCAGGGTCAGTGGATAAAACAGGCAGCCTTTGTTGCTGACAATGCTCAGTGTGGAGAACAGACAGGGATTGTAACACCCTCTGAGTCCCTAAGCAGCTAGACTCGTCAGTCTTTGGGATTGGTGCACTTGGCAGAACTTTATGACTGGGATTTGGAGCCTCTTTGCTGTTGGTGGGGCACACAATGTTGGGATTCACCCACATCCACAAGCTGGGTTCCGTGGGAGGATCATCATCATCAGGATTGGGTTTCCTCTCCTGAGGCAGCGCTGGTGGTTTTAGCAGTTGAACTTTGTATTTGACAAGACACTGCTCAGCGAAAGAACACTGATCTGTGGTACAAGGCAGGTAAAATTCATTCCCCATGTCCCATTCCAGCATTCCGGGGACTTGACCATGGAGACTGTACCAAAAGTCCCGATCTTTTAGCTTTACATCCATCTTTACTAGAGAGATAGATGGAGGGAAACTTTCAAACTGTAAAGTCTCTCTGGCACTTTGGAAAGTTTTTGTTTGTTTGTTTGTTATTTTTGTTTTTGTTTTGGCTAGGGCACTAATTTAATACAAGATGTCTCAGCTATAGTGCGATCTATCAGTAGGCCTGCTGAGAGTGCTCTCACGAGGACACTGGTACGTCACTGATCAGAAGTCTGGTTCAGAGAAGCCTTAGCTTTCTGGAACACAGCTCAAAACAGTAACTGAGAAGATCATTTTAGCAGAAAAACCTGCTTTCCAACTTTTCCAAGTGTTTTCTCACTGTTGACCACAAAAGGTGTCTTGATAGCTCTGTAAGATAACATGGTACATATTATTAACCCTATGTCACAGATATGGGAACTGACATTTACAGAATATTTGGAACTACATAACTAAATAAATAGGACAGCTGGATCTATACTCCTTTCTTAGCCTTTCACAATACCCATGGCCTGCTGATCTATTCAATGTACTATATAAAGTAGGCACGAAACTGAGTTGTAGAATATATTTGTACCTCCAAGAAGGCTGCCTGTTAGACTCACACTCAAGCTATTTTCTGCACTCTTCTGACTCCAGGCTTCTACTTCTCCAGCTTGTCTTCCTAGGCTATGGCTTCTAAGCTGTACTTTAAACACTGCACCAACAAAGGTTTGCTACATCATCTGAGAGTTTACCTTTCATGTAGGTTCATGTTAAGGAAATTCTCAAGAAGAAACAACAACTTAGCCAGTCTCAAAGAATCTATAAAGTATATGATTTCACTAAAATCGTTATATAGGACTATATCAGAAAACGTTCCAGCAAATGACCATGGCAACTACTAAAGGGCATTAATTCCCTATGCTTTCCTATTTTCTGGTACTAATTTGCTCAAAAATATTGTTCGTATAAGCATCTAGAATGACTTTTCTATTGCACAAATATAAGAATTAATAGCAATAACATGAATTGACAATATTTGTTGAATTCTGTGTTCTACATGACTTAACTCTATGTCAAAAATTACTCTATGAAATAAGCAATTATTCTCCCCTTATTTAGTAAAAACTTCTAAGAATAAATTACACAGCTAGATAATGGTGAAGCTGACTTTCAAAGCTATGTAGAGCTTGTGCCTTTACTCACTATATTAATTTCTGTTGATTCTGTATCACAATACAGAATACTACAACATAGCTATCATTTTAGTATCATTGCTTCATAATTCATGTGTCAAAAATACTAACCAGCTAGGATTTTCACTATATCTTTTTCCTGTGTCCATTTGATCGAGAGCTTCTCCACAGAATGCCCTTCTCCCAAGTACCTTGGTTTAACTAATACCTACTCATCATTTAAGTATTATTTATTGTTTGTGTATGTGAGAGAGACGGGGGACATTCATGCCATTGTGTCTGTAGAGGTCAGAGGAAAACTTTGTGGAGTTGATTCTCTCCTTCCACCTTTATATTCATTCCAGGGATATATCTCAAGTCATGGAGTTTGCACAGAAAGAACCTTTATCCATTAAATTGTTTTGCTGGACCCCTACTCATCTTTTAAGACTGAAGAAATGCTGCTTTCACCTCCATATAAATTGATCCCTTTCACAGTAGGGCACTGACCTGGAGAAAGCATGGGATAGAACCTGAAATACTTAGATTGTGCCAATTTCCAGACATCCTGGCAATATCTGAGTTTTTCAGCAGCCCATTGTTCTTTAAAGGCAGGCTCTACTGTTATAGAATGTCTCTGTCATCTTTAGAGAATAGAGCCCAATTCTCAGAGTGCTTAATAAAACCAGTTCATTATTGTGTATTCTTGTGTATGTGTGCACAGGTGTGTGTGTATGTGTGTGTGTGTGTGTGTGTGAGAGAGAGAGAGAGAGAGAGAGAGAGAGAAAGAGAGAGAGAGAACACATTTGCACATGCTAGAGCATGTAAATGGAAGTCAGAGGACAATTCGCAGGAGTTAGTTCTCTCCTTCCACTGGAACTGAGGTCATTAGGCTTGGCGGCAAATGTGGTTACCTACTGGAACATCTCATTAGCCTGACCTGCTGGGGTCAAAGGTGTGAGACACCACACCCAGCTCCTTCAATATTCCAAAGCATCCCTCTGCCCTGCTATTGCTTCTCATCTAAAGAACTGGTAAAGGAGATAGCTGATGTTTTACGTCATGAAAAAAAAACCCAAATAGATCCTTTTGCTATTACGAATCTTCTGAATTCTTTCAATAATGTCAGAGGCAGCATTAAAAGAATGGAAAACCACCTTCAAGGGGCTTCCATACTAAATTTTATCTTTTGAACACATATATTGTCATTAATTGAAACTATTTTAGTAAAAGACTGAGTATATGATGATATACTCAAAACTTATGAAAAGAACAAATATTTCAGGGTAGTTAAGATTTGCTATTTTTATATAGCAAAATGCATGAATATTTACTTTAAGCATATGCAAATATAGATATATACTTGTTTCTATAAGTGGCTAAGCAGGAAAGAACATACGAAAAGCAATGAATTAATCATAAATTATTTTGGAAAAAAACAAGTATCATATCAATGGATGCTATGTATAAATATTTAGATTGTGTAAAGTTCAAGGATGCCCAAAAATAGAAAATGAAAATCTGTCCAGTCTTTGTTTTCAAAACCAGGCATCCAAGTTCTGGGGCTGAGTCATTCTGCAGGAGGTGCCACTTTCTAATTCATACAGAAGAATCATTTATTAATCAGAAATCACACACTTGTAGAGAGGGACTCACACATAACTAAACTTTGAAGAATGATAAATACTGATGGATTCACATAATAATCAGGTAGAAAAAACTCAGTAGATGAAAATGTATTTTAAAGAAGAGAATAATCAAAAAAGATCCCATCCCTTATCTACAAATTTATGCAAAGTATAATGAAATGCAAATAATGAATTTATAAATCTGAATAATGCTAAAAGACTAAGTTCATAGTAAGAGGCCAGGATAATGGGGATTACAAACCATGCATAAATTAAAGAATGCCTCAGTTTTGATGAAAACAAGTTGCAAAGAAACAGCTCTAAGAGATACAAATGAAGGGCTGTTCTGCAAAAGCTCCCAACCCACCACACACATTTCAATACCTATGAGATGAGCCCAGAAAATCAGTTTTACTCTTTTACCTTGGCAAGGCTGAGATGTGTGTTTTAGGTAGTTGGGTAAAGTTAATGAAATTCAAAAGAAGTAAAATCCTGAAAAGACATCAAAATAAAACAAATGTAACTTTAAACAGAGGAGGAAAAGTACAAGTGCAGGAATAAAAAACAATAAATTAAACCCACTGTCTTTATACCTTGTAGTAGACTTAAAAGGAAGTATGTGATATATTTTTAATTGCTGTATTTGTGTAGACTTCATATACTACTTAAGCAGTTTAACTTGCTTCCAAAAAAGCCACATTAAGTTTGTAATTACAGTTTATAGCCTTTAGGATGGTCAGTTCATCAAATTTATAACCAATGTTTAGATGGCCAAGAAAAGGTGGTTTAAAATAGTTTAAACATCTGGTTCATGAGCTACTTGAATTTAATAAAGTCGAGCAGTAAGCAAAACACAAATAGTAATGAGTTGCCCTCAGTGTACAAAAGCATGTACAAGAATTTATTATTTTACTAGTTTCTCTTTCTAGCAATCAGATTGAAGTTCACATCCATGTACCAAAATTGGCAGTGTTTGGGGATGGCAAGATGGTTCATTTGATAAAGACACTAGCTGTCATGTTCAATAATGTGAGTCTGATCACTGAGAGTCACATGATGGAAGGAGAGAATTGACTCCAAAAGTTGTCCTATGACCTCCACATATACGTGTGATCTGAACACCCCTCACATAAACAAATAAATGCAAGAAAAGTCACAACAGAATTGAATTTTGAACACAGTATAGGTATGTCTGAAGCCATGTTTTAAGAAACTATAGTAGACATTGAGAATAAATTACTCTCATTTTATTCATCAACTTATCTCTGCCATGACATGCTAAGTTTCCTCATCTATGAAACAAGCATAATAAGAAACTTATCCTGCTGGGTTGTGGCAGCACACATCTTTTATCCCAGCACTTGGGAGGCAGAGGTGGGCAGATCTGTGAGTTCAAGGCCAGGCTAGAACGAGTTCAGGACAGCTAGGGCTGCAAAAGAGAAACCCTGTCTTGAAAACCAAAAAAAAAAAAAAAAAAAAAAATAAGAAAAAGAGAAAAGAAAGAAACTTACCCCAATTAGTCACTGATACAAAATGAAATAATGTAAATTAATTTATAATGTGTATTAATACCTAATTTTAATGTTTGACATATGAAGTTCCATAAATATAAGATATTATTTATGTTATTCTTTTGAAGAGAAATATGGGTTCTTTAAAATATTTTTAAAATTTATTTCTGTATGTGTGTGTGTGTGTGTGTGTGTGTGTGTGTACGTGTGTGTACATGTAAGTCCACATGTGTGTAGGTGCCTGTGGAGGCTGGAAGAGGCTGTTAGAGCCTCTGGCACCGTAGTGGCAGGTGGTTGTGAGCCTCTCTACAGGGATGCTGGGAACCAAATTTGGGTCCTCTGGAAAAACAGCACGTGTTTTTAACTATTGAGTCATCTTTCCAGCCTGAAGTATAGGCTCCTAATCATGAATGTTTCATACATAAACCATATTGGAAGATAAGAAGGACTGGTTATAGAGACTATACGGGGAAATCATAACATTCTTGAGAACTGGTTTTAATGTTTAATTTTAAAGGTTCTTTGAACTCTGCATTATGACTTCAAAAGTCTCAGACAAAATTTTTTTATTTATTTTATTTCAACACTTTGAAAGTCATAAAATTATGTCCTAACTTATGTGTAATGTCTTTTAAATTATAAGACAGGCTGAAGGCTAATAGTTCCTTTAGCTCTTATTACTTCTCTTTTATGGCCTCACCTTCCTGGATAAGCAAAAGAGGTTCTATGAAACAAAACCAAAATTAAATCAAATGAAAAGCTTGTCTAGATGGCTATCCCGGGGCAAATGTCACAGCATCCACTGCAAGAGTTTGTTTTATAATAGGTATTAAATGACTTGTAAAAATATAGAGTACATAGAGAAGTGTCAGGCTCTTAGGTCTAGTACATACTTCACATCACATCATCTGCTTTTTGTCATTCTCAAGAGGGCAATTCACAGCAGTATCCATACGTTAAATGTCTACGTATATAGTAGCCAGTTCAACTTGACAGAGTGATCTCACATATTTTGGTAAACCCCTCATCTTTGTTTCAAACATATAAGGAATAAAATTGCACAGAGAAAGAGATACATCACACAAGACAACAAATCTCAGAAACTTTACACAGCTGATGAGAGAGCTGAAGTCATTGACTTGCTGACCTTTTGAACACCAAGCAGGAATTAGAAGTTCAGAGTGTGGCAGTAATCCTCCCAGAATCCTCCTCCTGACATCCAGCAGTGTATTGAAAGTTCCAGTGCCAGCAGGGAGCAACCAAAACTATTTTAGGAAGAAATAGAGTATGTGTTAGACATTGTTCATTGTGGAAGAACACATGTGCAGAACAACTTGAAGAAAGACTTATTTTGGCCCCAACAAACTCCAAAACAAATCTTTGTGCCTGAGGAGCTGAAGTCTAGGAATACTTGGATAGGTGTGCCTTATCCTAGCAATTCTCTCCTCTAAACAGTATTTCCAATGAACTAAAAAGCCTTTGCATTCTTGACATGGAAATGGGTGGGGTCTGGCCAATCTCTCAGATTCCCTCAAGTTATCGTTCCTATTGCCGTGATGCAAATTACTTGACTTCATTTTAATTGTCCTAATCCTTAAAGCAGCCACAATCTCCTAAACTTCAATAGGCTTCTCTTTTCTAGGCAAATACCAAGTCTGTCCAACTTTTCCAAAGCTCAATGCTAGTATGCCATAAAATTTCCTCTACCATATTAGTCCATTGCATTTTAACCCAGTCTTCCACAAAGTCTTAGGGTATAAGATAAAATGTACATAAGTTCTTTGCCAGACTGAATGCCCTCTAGTCTAATTCGCAATACAGTGCTTGTTGCTACCTAAAGCCTCCTAAACATAGCCTTCCCTGACTGTATTTATAAAAGCACTCTGATCTGGGAACCCACTTCTACTACCTATTATACTCAGCTTACAGTGTTTTATGCTTTCTCTAGCTGCTATGACCAACTTATAAAAGTTCTTCTCAAAAACTGATTCCAAAAGTCAGGAAGGAGAGAAGGGGGTGGGGGAAACACCTCCGACTGTGCAACAGAAACAGAGAGTGAGAGCCCTAGCCTGGACTCCACTGCCTTTCTCCCTTCTCCCATCTTATTCCATTTTCAATGCAAGTCTATGTGATGGGATGGTACTACCTAAAAGATGAAGTCCCTGTACTAAATCTTTTATGGAAATGCTTTCATGGAATACCCAGTGTACATTACTGATCTCTTAGATGCCTTTGAATCCAATGAAGTAAACAATCAAGATTAATCATCACAAGGCGCATAAACTAAAGAGTAAAGGTATATAAGAATAAAAAAATCAAGTTTTAATTAAAATTAGACTGAAAACTCATCACAAAATACACAAAATTTATTAATAAGAGAACTTAACACCTATATAATGCATACATTCCCAAAACCATGATACAATAAATCCATCTACTTATGATATTTGAAAATTGGATATATTAAAATGTATATAAAGAAAGGAACATATACATAAATGAGAAGGAAGTCGTTTAAAATGTGAGAAATCACTCAGTGAGATGGTTCAATGGGCAAGGTACCTGATCTCAAGTCTGATGGCCCAAGTTCAATTCCCAGGACTCACAAGGTTGAGGAGTTATCTATCCCCACCCACACAAGCTCTGTGCCACCATTGCCTTAGCATATCTTGTAGGCAGGACATTATTATAGATCAAAGGGTTTGTGACTGGCTTGGTGTTTACATTTCTTGTTTGGTAGCCCTCAGAGTATCTTCCGGTACCAAAGATGCTGACATATAGGGGTGAAGGCTCCAGCTTGACTTCTCCATGGTCAATAAGTTGTATAGATGTTGTCTTCAACAATGGGACCTTGCTGTCAGTTTGTGGAGAGCAACCTATAGTTTTGGCAAGCTTCATTTGGTGACAAGAGATGGTCAGTTGGGACTCTGTCTCCCCCATTATTTGTCTATTTCATTTGGCTCACCTTCATATATGTATATATTTTAGGAGGCTTCTACTACATTAGGTTTCCATACTACCCCTCAAATGGTCCTTAATTTAGTTGTCTCTGCCTGTATGCTCTCCTTCATCTCCCTCTCTGTTTCCTCTTCCCATTTTATCCTCCCATTCCAACCCACCCCAATCCATTCATAACTCTCCCATTTGCCTTTCCTAATTAGATCCATCTGATCCCTATAGTCCCTTATTTGATACATACCCTCCGTGGTTCTACAGATTGCAGCTTGATTACCATTGGCTTAATAGTTAATATTTGCATATAAGTGAATACATACCATATTCTTTTTTCTGGGTCTGGGATCCTCACTCAGGGTGATTTTTCCCTAGTTCCACCCATTTACCTGTTAATTTCATGATGTGTAAATATATCACATTTTCTTTATCAATTCTTCTGTTGATGGCTATCTAGGTTGTTTCCAATTTCTGGCTATTATGACAAGAGCAGCAATGAACATGGTTGAACAAGTGTCTCAGTGGTAGGATTAAGCATCCTTTGGGTATATGCACAAGAGTGGTATAGTTGGATTTTGGGTAGATTTATTCCCATCTTCGTGAGGAACTACCACCCTGATTTCCATAGTGGCTATACAAGTTTGCACAATCACCAGCAATGGAGAAGTCTTCCTCTTATTCCATATCCTTGTCAGAATGAGTTTTCACTTGTTTTGTTATCTTAGCCATTTTAAAGGGTGTAGGGTGAAATCTCAAAGTAATTTTGATTTGCATTTCCCTGATAACTAATCATGTTGAACATTTATTTTAGTGTTTCTTGGTCACTCGAATTTCTTTTTTATGAGAATTGTGTTTAGATCTGTACTCCATTTTTAAATTGGGTTGTTAATTTTCTTGATAAATAGTCTTTTGAGTTCTTTATATTTTAGATATTAGTCCTCTATCAAATGTGTAGTTGTTAAAAAAAATCATTTTCCATTCTGCAGGCTGCCGTTTTGTCTGACTGGCGGTGTCCTTGGCTGTGCAGAAGCTTTTTAGTTCCATGAAGTCCCATTTATTAGTTGTTGACCTTAGTACTTGTGCTAATTCATGGTGGTCTGTTCAGGAGTCATCTCCTGTGCCAATGAATTCAAGGCTTTTCCCCACTTTCTCTTCTATCAGGTTCAGTGTAACTGGATTTATGTTAAGGTCTTTGATGCACTTGGAGCTTGGTTTTGTGTAGGGTGCTAAGTATGGATCTTTTTTTTTTTTTTGCATCACTGTACCTGCAGCTATCCAGTTTCACCAGAGCCATTTGCTAAAGGTGCTCCCCCCGCAGGGTGTGTTTCTGGCTTTTTTATAAAAAAAAAATCAAGTGTCCATAAGTGTGTGAATTTATGTCTAGGTCTTCAGTTCGATTCTACTGATTGACATGTCTTTTTTGTATGTGCCAATACTGTTTTTATTGCTATAAAGTGCTGTTTTTATTACTATAGCTCTGTAGTACAACTTGAAATCAGGGATGGTGACACCTCCAGAAGTTCTTTTATTGTACAGGATTGTTTTAGCTCTCCTGTTTTCTTATTGTTGTTTCCATATGAAGCTGAAGACTGTCCTTTCAGGTTTGGGAAGAATTGTGTTGGCATTTTGATGGAGATTGCATTGAATTTGTAGATTGCATTTGGTAGGATGGCCAGTTTTACTGTATTAATTCTACTGATCCATAAGCATGATAGATCTTTCCATCTTCTGATATGTTTTCAATTTCCTTCTTCAATGTCTTGAAGTTTTTATCATACAAATCTTTCACTTGCTTGACTAGAATTACCCTAAGATATTTTATATTATTCGAGACTATTTTGGAAGGTGTTGTTTGCCTGATTTCTTTCTCTTCTGTCAATCATTTGTATATAGGAGGGCTACTGCTTTTTGTGAATTAATTTTGTATTCAGCTACTTTGCTGAAAAGTATTTTTCAGTTGTAGGCATTTCCTGATGCAATTTTTAGGGTCACCTATGTATATTATCATATCATCCGCAAATAAAGATACTTTGACTTCTTCCCTTCCATTTGTATCCACTTGATCTCTTTCAGTTGCCTTATTGCTCTAGCTAAGACTTCTGGCTTTGAGCATCTTCATTGAAAAGCCAGGTGTAATTCTAATAGGTCTGCCTTTATATGTTACTTGGTCCTTTTCCCTTGCAGATTTTAATATTCTTTGTTTTTTACATTTAATGTCTTGAGTATTATGTCTCAAGGGGGCTTTCTTTTCTGGTTTAGCGTATTTGGTGTTCTGTGTGCTTCTTGTACTTTGATAGGTATTTCCTCCTTTAGGTTAGGCAAATTTTCTTCTATGGTTTAATATTTTCTGTGCTTTTGTGTTGGGAATCTTCTCCTTTCTCTATTTCTATTATTCTTGTGGTTGTTCTTTTGAAAGTGTACCAGATTTCCTGGATAGTTTGTGCCAGGAGTTTCTTAGATTTAACTTTTTTTGTGTCTTCAGAGCCTGAGAGTCTCTCTTCCATCTCTTGTATTCTGTTGGTGAGGTTTGCCTCTGAGGTTTCTGTTCAAGTTCCTCAATTTTTAATTTCCAGATTTCCCTCAGATTATGATTTCTTCATTGTTTCCTTTTCCACTTTCAGGTCTTAAACTGTTGTTTTAGTCATTTCCTTCCACTGTTTGTGTTTTCATAGATTTCTTTAAGGAATTTATTCATTTTCTCTCTAAGGACCTCTAGAATATTCATAAAGACTGTTTTAAGGTCTTTTTCTTGTGCCTCAGGTATGCTGGAATATTCAGGGGCTGTTGTGGTAGGGTTGCTGGGCTCTAGTGGAGCCATATTACCCTGGCTGTTATTGATTGTGCTTTTATGCTGGGGTCTCAGCATCCGGGTTTGAGAAGATTGTAGTGCTGATATCTGTTCTTGTCTTTGTTGAGTGGGTGTTTTGCTCAGTTTCTGGTTCCTGTCTGGTTCTTAGAAGAGTGTGGGGGTTGTTTGTTGGCCTGTAGGAAATTCATCTGGGGTCCTGATAGGTGTGACCACCGGGGTCGGGGTTTCCAATGAACATGTGTTTCTGGTTTTTGGTTGGGAGCTGACATGTAGGAATGGAGACAGGCTAGGGGAGGTAAGGGGGTCCACAGGAGGGAGAAAGGCAGAGTCTTCCACCAGGATCTGCTTAGTCCCCTAGGAATGGGGGTAGAGAGTGAGGGGAGGTCACAACAAAAGATCTGCAGTAGAGCTGGGGATTTGACTGCGGGACGGTAGAGGAATGGAGGGAGAGGTGGAGATCTGCAGTTAGCACACTGGCTTCCCAGCTCACAGTGGCCTGTAGGCTCCCAGGGAGTACCTGCAGGTGTTCAGGTGTTGGGGGCTGGGACAAAGCAATGAGGGGAGGGAGAGAGAGTAGAAGGGGAAGATCTGGGTGATCACTGGAGATGGGGGGAGAGAGGAAAGGGAAGCTGCAGCAGGTGTTCTCCAGCAGAGCTGGGAATGAGGCTGGGGGTATTGGACGTGGAGGAACAGAGGGAGAGGTGAGGATCTGCAGTCAGCCCATCTGTTTCTCTGGCTGTACGTTCCCAGGGAGTGCCTACTGGAATTGGATGTTGGGATAAAGCAATGGATAGGGAAAGAGAGAGCAGGAGGGGAAGATCTGTGGGATCCATTGGAGATGGGGGCAAAGGGAAAAGGGGGGGCTGCAGCAAGTGATCTGCTCCAGAGCTGGGGATGAGACTGGGGGATTGGATTTGGAGGAACAGGAGAGGTGGAGATATGCGGTCAGCCTACCTGCTTCCCTGCCAGGAGTGGCCTTCGGGTTCCCAGGGAATGCTTGCCCGAGTTGGGGTCTGCGATAAAGCACTGAGTGGGGGAGGGAGATTAGGAGGGCACGGTCTGTGTCATCCAATGGAGATGGGGGCGGGGGAGGGAAGGGAGGCCTCAGCAGGTGGTTTGCTGCAGAGCTAAGGATGAGGCTGGGGGACTGGATTTGAAGGAGAGTGGGGATAGCTGAATATCTGCAGTTAGCCTACTTGCTTCCCTGGCAGGAGTGGCCTGTGTGTTTCCAGGGAGCGTCTGTTGGAGTTGGGGGCTGGGATAAGCGTTGATTGGGGGGAGGGAGGTTAACAGGGGAAGATTTGTACAATAGACTGGAGATGGGGGAAGAGGGGGAAGGGAGGCTACAGCAGGTGTTCTGCTGAAGGACTGGGGATGGGGGGTTGGATTTGGAGGAGCAGAGGGAGAAGCGAAGATCTGCAGTTAGCCTATCCATCTCCCTGGCGTGAATGGCCTTTGGGTTCCCAGGGAATGCCTGAAGGAGTTATATTCTGACCTCCGTATGTACAATGTGGTACATGCATGTGCACACACAAGTGTATGTGTGTGGGTGTGTGTGTGTGTGTGTGTGCGCGTGCACACACACATACAATAAATGTAACACTTTTTTTTCCAATAGGTAAATGAAAATGTCGTGGTCACAGAAGAGATCAATGAATGGGAAATACCAGTACTCAAGGATTCAGTCAACATATAGTAGGAATCATAACAATATAAAAGAACTGTCAAAGAAATGGAGGCTATACCGAGATTATGGAACATCCATATAATAGGCTCTTTAGAGGAGTGTAAGGTGAATGATGAAGAATGAATAACTGAAAAGAAACTACTGATAATTCTCTAGATTTAAGTAGTGACTTCATTTTCATATTTAAATGAGCAGCATAAAACATCTACTTACTCCTAGATGCAGTGAAAAAAGACCTCATAGCAGAAAAGAAAGAAATAGCAGGAAGGGCTTATGGGCTATAGTGGCCCTCAGAATTTTGAGAGGTCAGACACATTCTATTCCTGACATGTTATTTATCTAAAATAATCTCTCCACATTTACAGGATTATTTCAAATGAACTCATCACAATGATGAAGAAATGGGTTTTACAATGCCTTTAGAATCCAGACTTCAGAGGAATGTGCCTAACTAAAGAGATGACAATTTAACCTTAATCTGCTGCAGCAGTGAAACAATAGTAGACACTGGTGCTGAGGCTGTGGCAGAAGCAGACTAATTAGTTATGTTAAGACTTTAATTGTTAAAGCCAGAGTGCAGGCACAAAGCCACCGGTTTACTTTGCTATGTAATGATGACACTGGAGATTGTAGCTCTGTTTGATGCAAACTTGTTGTGTAATTTGGTGAACATGCAGATACCAATACCAATACTTCTTTCCTTTGAAGAATTTTCCCAATAGTTCATATGAACTCTACTGAGACCTTTCTGCAGTAAGATGCTTGAATACTTGACTCTACACAGAAGGAGCTGAGATCTCTGTGCAGGATGCTTACTACAAAGTAGTGCCACCTTCTTAAACATTTACAATTAGAAATAATACCTATAATGCATGGAATGTACACATTCAGTTTGATCAATTTTGAAAAATGGATGCATATATGTAAATGCCATCCAAAATAACTTTTAGATCATTTGTCTAGCCAGAGAGGATTTTCTTATTTTCTTTGTAGTCTGTGTTCACTCATTCTTGCAGTTCATTTCTAGCTTTTATTGCTATAGATTACTCATGTCTTATGTAAAAAGAATTATACAGTGATGACAACAAACAGTAAAAATAACCTTAAGAACCAGTTGAGGGTTTCAAAACCCTTTCTTTTAAAGGCCCATCAATTAGACTGGGGCAGGTAACAGTGGGTGCTAGAAATATTTGAAATATTGAAATGAAATAACTTAGATCTTTGGGCTTTTTGAATTAGTCAAGTGTGAAGACAAAATAAAGACATTGTTAGAAGATTCTTAGAGATCACCACTACATGCAAAAATATACAATAAGTTTTAGCCATAAGCAAATGAAAACAAAGAAAACAGATGAAAAGAGACAACAAGTTATGTTTAATACTTTGTGTACAAAACAGAAAAATATAAAAATATCCAAAAATGAGAAAGAATTAAATAGATGATTCAAGCATACTGAGAACACTGTCACAGTTAGTCAATAGGACAGGATTACTGATGGCTTTGATAGAATTTTGTACAATTTGGTATCTATTTATACTAAGTTCAAAATAATAAGAATATAAATGTCATTTATAACATCCAAACAGAAGAGGGTGACTAAGAAGCCAAGAAAGAAGATGTAAAACAGAAAACATATACAATAATATAAATGAGTGAAAAATATATCAATAAACAAAATAATCCAAGCAAATTAATCCTACTGAGTAAAAAACAACATTATCAAAAGATCTTTTCCTAAACATTTCCATAAAACCAGTTTGTTTTGTATTTTTAGCTAAAAGTGCCCCTTTTAACAGCTCAATTCATCTAGCATTCGTAGTTTTTCATACAATGAATTTAACTTGCTTTTTTAAAAACACCATGAACTGCTTGGAATTCAGGGGAGATGTGTTCAAGATCAGAACTCTTCACTGGCAGGTGCTGGATATGGATCTGCTGGTTGCAATTCATCCATGTTTCTTCACAGTTAGCTTTTGGCTTCACTTGAACCTTGATACTTTGTAGTATCTGGTACAAAGAGTAACTCTATAATTGAATTTTTCACTGACCATATAGGAATCACTTCTAGTCTGCCATGTGCCCCAATTGCAACTTCATCTTCCAGATTCCTTGACACAGAATAAAGTTTTTATCATTAGCCACAGCTTCTATGTTTTCCGAGGAGTGTTCTTGAGGGTTATTTGTTTGTTTGTTTTCTCTCTTCTTTCTCTGTGAACATATAGATTACACTGGGCAGCAAACCTACTGAGAAAGTTTGTTTTCAGTCCCTGGTATGATAATGTAAACCGTGATTATGCTATTTCATCGGAACTAAGAACTACAGTTTTTCAAGTTTTTTTCCCCCTAAAATTCTACTTTCTTCTAGCCTGTGGAGTATTCTGGAAGGGTTATAGCTATCCTAACCTCAAAATGTTCTGTCAATTACTACTACTGCTCTCAAGTAACCTTGGAAAAACAGAATGGGGACAGGAGGCTGATGTGGGTGGGAGGTTTTCTGCCATTTTTTTCAAGCTTCAGTCATCCCTTGGCAAATAAGATTTGCATTTAAAATAAATAATCTGAGCAGAGTGCTTGAGCGAATCATGAGATCAATGCTACCTAAGGTATTCCTGCTAGGATCTCAAGAGTAAAGACAGTGGGCTTAAAAACTGGGATTCAATTACTGTTCCTAGTCCATCAGCTAATTTACCTACAGTCTCTGCACAGCTGCCATCATGAGTTTCCATGATGTTCACAAGCCCTATAGGGACTGAGCTGTGGGGGCTAGACCCTACATCTCCAGGTGCCTAGGTCACATCTAAGGGATGAAAGACATTCACTTCATTTTATTCTCATTTGAATGCCACTGGAGTCAGGGGTGAAGTGGCAGCTCCTCCTCCAAGAATTAAGCCTTCAGGTAATGCCTCAGCTCAACTGCTATATGAGCTGACTGCTCATCAAGAGAACATAGAGCTGGGCAGTGGTGGCACACACCTTTAATCCAAGCTCTCCGGAGGCAGAGACAGGCGGATCTCTGTGAGTCTGAGGCCAGCCTGGTCTACAGACTGAGTTCCAGGACAGGCTCCAAAGCTACAGAGAAACCCCATCTCAAAAACACAAACAAACAAACAAGAACATAGAGTGTAATTTTCCATTCTTGTCTCTTTTTCTTTTCTTCTTTTGTTTGTTTTTTGAGAGAGGGTTTCTCTGTGTAGCCCTGGCTGCCCTGGAACTCATGCTGTAGACCAAGCTGGCCTGGAACTCAGAGATCTACCTTCCTTTGCTTCCTTTGTACTGGGATTAAAGGCTAAAGGCATACACCACCATCGCTGGCCAGCCTGTACTTTTTCTGATTTGTAGATTTCTGGAAGCATCAAATGGATCATGCCATCTGCTCAAGTTCACACACAACCAGCCAGTCATTGGCGTCTTTCCTTTCTATCTTGACATGTGGATCATTTCTACATTTCAGGTGTTTGTTGTACATCTTCACAAGGTAGCAGGCTATGGCTTGTAAGCATCCGGTGGCAGTCCCACCATCAATTACAAATTCCGTATCTGGAGGGATCTTGGTCACACAAATCTGTCATACATTTTCTTGTCTCAGGAGTGAAACCAGCATATATCTACAACAAACTTGATATTAGTGTGACGTACTGTGCCAAGCTGCAGGCAAACAGCACCAACAGTCCTCCCTTCCTGCTGAGGCTGATGGTGCAGGCCCCACACCAGGTCCGGAGTCCCTGGTCAGGCTGGTGCAGGCACAAGTTGGGTCCAGGGTTAAGCTGGTCACTGCCACACAAGAAGGCCAAAAGCAGGTGTTCTGAAGCCACCATGGAGCCTGCACATCTAACCATAGGCCACATCCAGAGACCACAACCATACCTAAAAAGATTTTTGGAATTGAGTTATAGACTATTAAAGCTACTCTTAATAAAAAGCAAAAAGTAACATATTAAAAAGATAAGATGTCTATTGTTTATAGATGTGTGTATGTGCATGTATATGTGTGTATATGTGCATGTGTATGAGCACATGCTCCAAAGCTAGAGGTCACTATTAGGTATCTTTATCATGTCCTATCTTTAAAAAATACATATATGTAGGTAACAGAAATTAATGAAAAAAAAAAAGCTATATCAGCCAGACGGTGGTGGCACATGCCTTTAATTCCAGGCAGACAGGCAGATCTCTGTGGGTTTAGGCCAGTCTGGTCTACAGAGCGAGTTTTAGGATAGCCAGGACTACATAGAGAGACCCTGTCTTGAAAGCCCCCCCAAAAAAAAGAAAAGAAAAAGCTTTACCAGAGCAGAAATATGACATGTAGCAATATTATAAGGGAAATACAATAAGAAGTAAACAATATCAATAATAAAAAGAATATTCCAGGGCTGAAGCGATGGATCAGCAATTAAGAGTATTTGCTTACTGCTCTTCCATAGGACTTGGGTTCAGTTCCTAGCACCTACATCAGGAGGCTCACAACCACCTGTAACTGTGGTTCTAGAGGATTCAACATTTTCTGGCTTCCATGGGCACCTGGCATGAATGGGGTACACAGAAACTCATGCAGGCACACACAAGTACATATAAATAAAAACAAACGTATGTTTGCATTTAAAAAAGAGTACTCCATAACAATGAAGAAAACAATGAGCTATGTATTTGAATGCATGTAAAAACTAGGTAAAAATGTATGAAGCAAAACTAATAGAAAGCAAGCAGAGATTTGGTCAAACAAGCCAAAATTCAAACCCCTCTGCTGAACAGATGAAGAAAAATAAATACTGGGAAGATTTGAAGAATGCAATTGAAAAGAGTGGCAAGAAACAGAAAATGAGAATGTAAGAAAATTTTAGGAATTTACAAAAATTTGCCATAAACACAGTGGAAGTTTAAAAACGTTGAACAATCTATAGCACACAAATGCTTCATTGCTGACATGGAAAAAGTCATCAAATGCAATCATAATGAAGCAAAAAAAAAACATGCTTAGAATCTTCAGTCTTCTCATTAAAATCATTGGGAACTGGAGGTCATTATGTTATGTCCAGAAGAAGAAATGTGACTGTCACATGTTTTCTTTCAAATGTGGAAGCCAAAATTGTTTGCCTAAATGTAAAGCAGGGACAGCCAAAGGTTGGGAAGTGGTGGAGACACTGAGTGGATAAAACAAGAATGTATTCAATCAGCTCGTGCTGAATATGTGTTGAAATATCACCTTACAAGTCATTAATATCATGTACTCTATACGTGATAAACAAAAATATATGATTAAAACCAATTTATGAATAAAATTCTTATCAGTGAAAAATATCCAGAATGAAAATCACAACATATTCTAAGCTCAAAAATAAAACATGGTATTCTAAACTTTTGAGATGCAATAAAGTGGTATTCAGAAGGAATTTATAGTTACAAATGAGCAATTGCTTTGAAAACCTAAACACATCTAATATCAGTGATGCCTCCTATCAAAAGGGGAGGAAAGAAAAAAAATCAAACACATAAAAATTGCCTATAATAATGAAAAGCTATGTACTATGCACACACACACACACACACACACACACACACACACACACACATATATATATATATATATCACAAAGCTCAGTATTGAAAAAAAAAACCAAAATCTTTTAAAGTTAATCCCAATATTGTAGAGAAAAAGAAATATTTAAAGTTACAGAAAGAAAGTACAGTAAAGGGATTTGTCATACCAGTGACCAAGACTTGTTATAGATCTAGAATACAACTTAGCCATGTTATTAATGGGGAAAAGGCAAAGAACAACACGAGTCTACAACTAAGTCCTATTAAAAGCACTCTGTCTCCTTAGCACTCATTCCCTACCACGCTATAAAACTATTATTTGTTATCTAAGTCCATTAGACAGTAAGGTCAATGAGGACTGACATTTATCTATTTCAATTAGATATCCCTATTGCCTAAAAAATGTGGAGCCTCGGGCTGGAGAGATGGCTCAGAGATTAAGAGCACTGGCTGCTCTTTCAGAGGTCCTGAGTTCAATTCTCAGTTTCCACATGGTGGCTCACAACCATCTGTAGTGAGATCTGGTGCCCTCTTCTGACATGCAGACACACATGCAGGCAGAATACATAATAAATAATCTTAACAAAAAAGTGGAGCCTTAATACATATTGGTTAATGAATGAAGACACAAATGTAAAATAATCAAAGCTAGAATTCTTGTTAAACTACAAAGAAAAGGATGCATTGTATACTTGGAGTAAGGAAGGACTTCTTAGAAATAGACAACAATTCAATTACATAAAATTTAAAAAATCATGGGTCCTTGCAGACACCACGAAAATGTAAATGAAGGGTAGAAATAAGCTACTAAATTCTTGAAGATTTATAGAAAACACAAACAGGACGACCTAAGAGACTCAGGAATGCATATGGGACTTAGGAACACATACAGGACTTAAGACCACATAAGGGACTCTGGCATATCAAGAAGAAAAGAGAAAGCAACTTAGTAGATCCAGCAAACCACATACAGAGCTCTATTTGCAGGAAAAAAACCAAAGACCCAAGTAACAACAACAACAACAACAACAAAAAAAAAAAACTAGAGACCTCATTATTATTAAAGGAAGCTCAAGCTAAACAACAAAAAAGGTGACATCACACACATATAGGCAGCCATTCTGAAAGTAACTAGGGCTTAGAACCTAGAAATTGTAGTTTTAAGTATATATACAAGAGAGATGATCCCATATTTGTCATACACATTTACCTTCTGGCATTATGTCTTACATAGGTTATTATTTATCAATTTATTTCTGCACCTACTCACCTTTCCCTCTTATTTTTCTTTTATTTTTGAGAGTATAATATAATCAAATCATTTATCCCTTCCCTTTCCTCCCTCCAAAACCTTCCATACACCCCTCCTTGCTCTCTTTCAAATTCATGGCTTCTCTTTCTTTTAATTGCTGTTGCTCTGTGTGTGTGTGTGTGTGTGTGTGTGTGTGTGTGTGTGTGTGTGTGTGTATACATATATTCCCAAGCATAGTCCGTATTAAAGAGAAACAAAGAGACAGTTTGAATTAGAGGAGATAGACTTCGGGAAAAGTTGCGAAGTCAGAACATTGATGTGAACCAAATTTTCAAAGAAGCTTGTCTGGTACCCATTTGGGCAGATGTTTACTCAGAGGAAGACTAAAAGTGTAAGAGACTAAAAAATAAAAAAATTAGACAGTGAAATAGTAAAACAGTGACTGGGCAGTGGTGGCGCACACCTTTAATCCCAGCACTAGGGAGGCAGAGGCAGGCAGATCTCTGAGAGTTCAAGGCCAGCCTTGTCTACAGAGGGAGTTCCAGGACAGCCAGGGCTGTTACACAGAGAAATACCATCTCAAAAAATAAACAAACAAACCATAAAGCAAGTAAGCAACCTGATAGCCACTGAGAACAAAGGGCTATGTAAATTTGAATATAAACATTATAAAGGACTAATCTGCTTAAGTTTGAGCAAATCTCAAATATATAAATACATTTTTGTATGGGTTAACTTCAAAAGATTTTTTTTTGTTTCTTTCATGTGTATGTGTTTCATCCCTATCGGTGAAAGGAAAGAACAGACTCCTGAAAGTTGTCCTCTGACCACCAGATGCACCATGGCATGTTCCCCCATAAATAATAAATGTACAAAAGGAAAAAAAATATAATTGCGGGGGGGTACCTTAAGATTTGTTGGCTTTTAGGTGGGCATCCTAGAAAAGTAGCAGCATTTAAAGAAAGCACAAGATACAGTTGAAGTCCCAAAACTGCTAACACAGAGACAAATGACTATGCCACTTTTACAGATATGTTGGAATATGAAAAAAGAAATGGCTCAATATCTGTCAGTATAGAAACTGGTGAAATAAACAGCAAAATCACATTAAAGAATATTCTGCAGCTTTTAGAAATATAATATTTGTAGGAATATCGAATGCTATTCAGGAGAATTGACTAAAACGAAATTGTGGAAAGTTTGGGTAAACTCCTAGAGGCGTACTAATATTGACAGGAGACCACGGGTATGTGAAATTGTCACCAAAAGCATACCTATATTGAAGACAAACGACCCTAATGTCACAGAGCTGCACAGACGAGTGGAACTAGCTGGGGAAACCTTTCATTGCCTGCCCTAGCAAAAGCCGAGGGAACATTCCAGAAGGAGGTCTCAACTGACTTTCTTATACAAAAAGGTTGCTGATGTAAGCATTAGATTTGGCCTGTGAATGAAAAAGTCATGGAGGCGGGGACTACTGTTAAACCTGCCAATAGAAATAAAATGTATCTTTGCATGGTTGCGTCAACAGTAATCTGTCTGTGGCATGATGAGAACCCATACGTAAAAGAGTGCAGGCCTTACAAGGAGTAGCTTCACTGCTGTGGCTGAGCCTAAATAAAGAAAGGCCTCCTAGCTTGGGGGTGGAGATAGGGGTGGGGGATGAGGGGTGGGGGGTGGCGCATGCCTTTAGCTTTAATCCCAACACTCAGGAGGCAGAGGTTGGCCGGTCCCTGTGAGTTCAAGTCTGGTCTACAGAGTGAGTTCCATCCAGGACATAAACTCCTTCTTGAAAGACCAAAAGAAGAGAAAAGAAGAGGGGACGCAAAGGAAAATGAAAAGGCTTCTTAATAGAAGACCCTTGAGTTGAGGCAGCCTATGGTATATGGAAAACACAGGTGGGTACTGAGGTGAATACAGAAACTGCTCCTTACAAAGGATCCTGCTACAGGCAAACATACATTGCACATAGGTTCCTTACATTCTTTCTTAGGTTATTTTATAAGTAAATATTTTTATTTTTTTGATATCATAATGGATTTGACTTCCTGATTTTCTTTCTAATTAGTTCATCATTAATGATACAACTATATGACTAAAATTTGCATATTGATTTTTTTAGCCTGTAACTTTATTGATTCTTAATATTTTGAGACTGTCTTGTTATATAGGCTGGCCTGAGAGCAAGTCAGTCAATATCTCTCTCTTTCCCTGTCCCGTTTTCCCCTCTACTCTCCCTACCTCTCTCTCTCCAACTTTGGTATTGCTCCTAAGTAGATGTGTTTTGGGCTGAGCACTTCAGTGGTCTTGTCCTTAGAGAAGAATGAATTTTCTTCTCTTAGCTGCTATCAGTTGCCTATAGCTGCTCTTCTAGGGGTGGGGCCATGTGAAATTTCCCCCATCCATGTTGGCATGTCAACTGGTGTTATTGCTTTTCAGGTCTTGTTTAGGCAACCATATTATCTATGAAGCCATCTGATCCTCGGTTTTGAGGAGATTTTTGATTATGAAATGAATCTTACAATTTGTTTTAATATATTCGGTTTTTCTGTTTCTTCTTTATGTTTGGTAGTGTGTGTTGTTTTAATTTTTATTTCTTTTTTGTCACTGTTTTGTGTCTCATTCTTTATGTGGTATTATTTATGTGGTATTGGTTATATGTCCCCTTTCCAATCTAATTTTTAATTTTTGAAATTAAAATATTATTACAACATTTCCCCTTTTATTTTTCTGTCTCCAATTCCTCCAATGTATTATTCCCTTGCTCTTTCTCACATTCACAGCTTCTGGGCTCTTGTTTTCAATTGTTGTTGTACACAGGCACACACATATTAACATATATATACATATATTCATATATACACATGTTTAATATGTTCACACACACATGCCCAATGTGTTCATTACTTGTATGTTTGTGTTTTCAGAGCTGCCTATTTGGTACTGTGTGGTCAGTTGCTGTGCTCTTCCCTGGGGTAGACTATTTCTCCCACTCTCGGCATTCCTGATTTGCATGTAGTTCTTTTTTTTTTGAGTTTATTTATTTATTATGTATACAACATTCCTTCCATGTATGTCTGCAGGCCAGAAGAGGGCACCAGATCTCATTATAGATGGCTGTGAGCCACCATGTGGTTACTGGGAATTGAACTCAGGACCTCTGGAAGAGCAGTCAGTGCTCTTAACCTCTGAGCCATCTCTCTAGCCCTTGCATGTAGTTCTTTATCTAGGTTTGGGTTCCCATCAAACTTCCACCTCATGGCTATTGGTTCCGTCTTTATTCTGGTTTTATTTAGGTAGTCATATTGTTAAGACTTCATGGGTATATATTCCCTGACATTTCTGGGAGACACAATCTCAAAGCAGAAGACATTCTGTTCCTCTGGCTCTTACATACTTTCTGTCTCTTCTTCTGCAGTGTTCCCTGAGCCTTAGGTATAGGAGCTGCGTTGCAGATGGATTAGTTGGGGCTGGGCATTACAGAATCACTTGTATTCTGCATTTTGATCAGTTGCAGTATTCTGTAATAGCCTCTGTCTGTTACAAAAAGAAGTTTCTTTGTTGAGGGGTGTGAGCCACACTTACCTGCCAGTATAAGAATAAGTATTTAGAATGCAGTTAGCAATTATACTGATTTAGAAAAGGATTGGTGGTAGGTTCTCCTCCATGATCCATCAACTCATTAGATCCTGGGAGTTGGCTAGCTTTCCAGTACCAGGTATGATTTCCCTCATGTTGTATGGGACTTAAGTCCAATTAGAGAACTGTTGGTTACTGCCATAATTATACCCTTAGGATTATCATGGCATGTTGGTCATTGTGGTTGTTCATGTACTGGCCAGTTTTATGTAAACTTGACACAAGCTAGAGTCATCTGAGAAGAGGGAACCTCAATTGAAAAAAAAAGCCTCCATAAGATCAGTCTATAGAGTCTTTTTTGTTTGTTTTTCTTTTTTCTTTTTGATTTATTTATTATGTATACAGTGTTCTGTCTGCATGTATGCCTGCAGGCCAGAAGAGGGCACCATACCTCATTACAGATGGCTGTGAGCCACCATGTGGTTGCTGGGAATTGAACTCAGGACCTCTGAAAGAACAGCCTCTTAACCACTGAGCCATTTCTCCAGCCCTATAGACAGTCTTTTAGGTCTTTCCTTACCTAGTGATTGATGGAGAGGCTGTAGCCCATTGTGGATGGTACCAGCCCTGTGCTGGTGGTTCTGTAAGAAAGCAGGCTAAGCAAGCCATGAAAGCAAACCAGTAAGCAGTAAACCTCTGTGGCTTCTGCAATCAGCTTCTGCCTCCAGTTTCCTTCCTGGTTTGAGTTCCCATCTTAGCTCCCCCCAGTGTACTGTAACTCGGGATATGTAAGCCAAACAAACTCATTCCTTCCCAAGTTGTCTTTGGTCATGGTGTTCCGTCAGAGCACTAGATCCTAGCTCAGACAGTTTTATATTTGGGGTAGGACTATTGGCTACTTCTCTCCCTTGGAATCTTGCATGGGATCATCAGGTTTTATGAAAGCTAGTCCTCAGGGAAGAGGTTTTTAGGTTAGTTCCAGCTCAGGGGCCTCTGGGCTCCGTATCAAAGTGCATGGTGCTTTCAGCAATAGGGCCTTACCTTCCACTGCTGGGTGGGGGGCAACCAAGGGCAGTAACAATAGCCTATAATGTTTGGGGAGTCGCTTGGACTCCAATGACCAACAACTCATAAGGGGGCTTCTCATGCCTGGCACTTTTTAAAGATAGGTTATGGCTCTTCATGAGAGCATTGCCAGCCCTGGGGGAAAATTTCATTTAAACTATGGAGATATATTTATACACATAGATTTATATGTATTATATGTAATTTAGGTAAGTAGGTAATATGATTACTTAGGACTTCGTCAGACATCCTTACCATTATTTTACCCTTCTCTCTCTCTCACTTTCCTCCTGTGGTGAGCTTCCTCCACTCTCCAAGTTACTTCCAACTCCCATTTTTCTCTTTTACCCTACGACTGTCTCTGTTACTTCCCTGTATCATGGTCCCTTTTTCACTCCTATTCTTAATTTTTAAATTTTAAATTTTTATTTTGTTTGACAATTTCATACATGAGTGCTGTATTCCCATCATTTCTACTTCTGTCTCTCCCACTTAAACTTCCTCCTGTGCCCTCACACTCGCTTTTAAATCCATGATCCTTTCTTCTTTAATTATGATTATTACACACACACACACACACACACAAAATAGTGTTGTTGCTCCTATGCTCCTATGGGTTTCAGACTGACCAATTGGGATTCAATAACTTAATAGAAGGCTTATCTCTAAAGAAGAATGATTCTCTCTCTCTTAGCATCCATTGGCTGCCTGTAGCTGTTCATCTAGGGATGGGGGTCTTGTGGTATTTCCCCAATCTATGTTGCCATGTCAACTACTGTTGTCTTTGTTCAGGCTTGTTTAGGCAACCGTATTATCTGTCTGTGTGAAGTCATCTGATCCTGGGATCTGAGGAGTTTTTTTGATTACTGATTCAACCTCATCATTTGTTTTTAATGTCTTCAGGTTTTCTGTTTCTTGTTTGCTCAAGTTTGGTAGTGTGAGATTGTTTTAGTTATCTGTTTCTTTTCTGTCAATGTTTTGGTGTGTAATAGTGCCTCATGACCTTTATTCCTGTAGTATTGGTTATAATGTATCCCTTATACTTCTAATTTTTTAATTTAAATTTTTATTTTGTTTGAGAATTTCATACATGAGTACTTTATTTCCATCATTTCCACTCCTCCCCAGTCTCTAACTCATTCTGTATCCCTCACACTCACTCTCAAAACTATAACCTCCTCTTTAATTATGATCGGTTTGTGTGTGTGTGTGTGTGTGTGTAAGTACAACTTCCTGAGTCCATTTAGTGTTGCTCATAATGCTTATGTGTTTTGGGATGACCACTTGGAATTTGATAACTATCAGGGAGTTTGTACCTGGAGAAAACTGATCTTCCCTCTCTTCCTAGCCATTAACCGCCTATAGTCTTTCATCTAGCCTTGGCACTTGGTGAAGTTTCTCACATCATTGTCATTTCAGCCAGTGGTGTCACTGCTCATGTCTTGTTTATGCAACCACATTGTTGAGATGCCATGTGTGTAGCTTCTGTGTCATGCCTAGAAGACACTGTCTCACAGCAGATGCCCTGGTCCCCTGGCTCTCACAATCTATCTAATCCCTCTTCTGTGACATTCTTAGTTGTAGGTGTTGTGTTGTAGATGCATCAGTTGTGTTGGGCCCCTCATGGCCAGTTCTGTGTTTTGGCCAGTTGTGTGTGAATCTCTGTAGTAGTCCATATTTGTTTAAAAAATAGGCTTCTTTGATGAGGGATGAGAAATGCACTTCTCTGTGGGTATGAGGATAAATATTTAGAATGCATTAGAAACTGTACTAGTTTAGGCAAGTGGCAATGGTAGGTTCTCCTCTAGAGTCCGTGACCTCACCAGCCATGACTAATTGGCTAGGTTTCTAGTACCAGACATGATTTCTTTCTTGTCGAGTGAGCCTTAATCCAATTAGAAAGATATTGCTTAGTGCCAAGATATAAAAGTGCCACTCTTGTACATTTGGGAATGTCTTGCCTTTGTTGTTCTTGGCGTTACAGCTGGTTAGGACTATGGATTAATCTTTTTCCTTGGGAGTTTGCCTAGAACCTTCAAATATCTGAGAGCCAGTCCTCAGGGAGAAGGTTCTGTGTCAGTTACTGCTTGGTTTCTCTAAATCCTATGTGTGAAGTGTATGGTGTCTTCAGTAGGGTCTTACCTTTAAGTTTTGGGAGGTAACCAGAGGCAATAGCAAAAACCTATATTGTTTGGGGAATCTCTTGGACTGCCTTGACCAACAGCTTAAAGGGAGTTTTCCCATGCATGGTGCGGGTATCTTTTAGATGGTGTTAACTGCTGTTAGGGAAACTTTATCACTCCAATTGGCATAACTTCATTTAAAATGCAGATCTATATAATTTAGATATATACATGCATTTATATATGAAATTACCCAATTATTACAGCATGGAGAAGGGAGTTGGGCATAAAGTTCCACCCTTAGCCAAATATCTATGAATAATTATTAGCTGCAGCAAAAGGCTAGTTTTTTTCTAAGACTATAGTCTCTGATAAGTTGACCACATGCCAGTAGAATATCACACATCCAAGAATATTTTGGCAGCACAATTGGGCCTTAATGGGAGAGAAAAGGACATGAAGTTGGATGAGAAGGGAAGGGTAGATGGGTCTGAGAAGAGCTGGGGGAGGGAGGATGAATATGATCAAACACATTGTGTGAAATTCTCAAAGACCTAATAAAATGTGTTTCAAATATTTATAAAATGCCTTCAACTCACCCAGATACAGGCCTTAAATGTACAGTGCTCCTATGGTAGCCTCCAGAATAGCTGGGATTGTAACCCTATACAATCACACAACCAGGCCTGGCTTTTTTTTTTTCAAGACAGGGTTTCTCAGACAGCCCTGGCTGTCCTGGAACTCACTTTGTAGACCAGGCTGATCTGAAACTCAGAGATCCACCTGCCTCTGTCTCCCAAGTGCTGGGATTAAAGGTGTGTGTCACCACCGCCTGGCTTGGTTTATTTCTTATCCTTGTTGTTACTTCCTTTCTTTTTTGCTTCAGATTCAGTATTTGTTTTACTTAAACATGAATTAGTACACACAATATTAGGTTTCATTGTGACATTTTCAAGCAAAATTAGCATTTGTTGAGTCTCCCTTCTGTCTTCTTCTGCATCCTCCTGTTTTCCCCATTGTGCACTTCCACCCATGGCTTCCTTTCTGCTTTCATGGCACATGCGCCCTGTTGACTCCCTATCATCCTCAGCATGTCGTTCCCAATCCTGTCGTCTCCTTGCTTGTTTCATAGCCTATACCCACCCACACTCAGCCCCACTCCTATTATCTATAGAGATATTATATTCCAGGATCCATGTATGACAGACAACATGTGATTTTTTTATCTTTCTATGGCTTGGTTGCCTAGCTTAATACAGTACTTTTGACATCTATCCATTCTTAAGTAAAAAGTTATTATTTAATTTTTCCTTACAGTTAAATAAATAAATACACAGCTAAATTATATATATGTATATATTCATCTATTTATAGCTATCTAGAGCAACAATAAGCATTACTGTGCTGTTTTCTCTTTTCTTCATAGTAGCCTTTCTGAGTGGGGTGACAGACAAGCCCAAAGTAGTTTTAATGTACATTTTCCTGATGGCTAAAGACATTGAACACGTTTTTACTTTGGTCATTTGTGTTTCTTCCTTTGAGAATTACTTCTTATCAGGAACCTATTTTTCAACCAGCAGTTTGGGGATTTGGGTGCTTAATGGTTGCTATTATTTACGTATTCTAGATATTTATCCCCTTTGTGAAGTAAATATTTTCTTCCGTGCTGTAGGCTGTGTCTTCATTGTGTGACTGGTTTCCTTTGCTGTGGAGAACATTCTTCTTTTCATGTCATCCCATTTGGCCATTCTCAGAGCTAATTGCAATGCTGTTGGAGTCCTGTTCAGAAAGTTGCTACCGGGGCTGGAGAGGTGCTCAGTGGTTAAGAGCTTTGCCTGCTCTTCCAAAGGTCCTGAGTTCAATTCCCAGCAACCACATGGTGGCTCACAGCCATCTGTAATGAGACTTGGTGCCCTCTTCTGGCCTGCACGGTATACATAATAAATAAATCTTAAAAAAATAAAAAGAAAGTTGCTGCCTGTACCTAAACCTCTGGGTGTTTCACTAGGTCTGCCTCTAGCAGTTTCAGTGTTTTCATTGGGAAATGAAAGCTTTTGATCCATTTTGAGTTTATTTTTATGTAAGGTGAAGACACAGATCTAATTTCTTTCTTCTACTCAGCTTCGCCAACACCCAGAAAAATGAATTCCACATGTTGTCACTTGTTTGTGGATCCTAGCTTTGAGCCTTTAGATGGGAGCATAGAACCACGGATGACCACAGAGGTCAGGAAAGTGCCAGTGGACTATGGAAGGTGAGTGAGGAGCGCTAGAGCAGGATGCAAATGATGGGAAGTGGGAACGGGGGAGGGGGAGGCAAGATCAGAAGGAAGAGGGAGGAGAGAAAAAGAACACCAAGGGGGTTTGAAAAAGCCATAAGGAATGATATTATTTTTTATTTACCTAGAGTTACATTCACATAATACAACCTATATTTTTGTGTGAATGGCAGTTTTACCTACATGTATTTCTGCATACCATATACCTGCCTGATGCTGCAGACCAGAAAAGGGTGTCAGATTCTCTGGAGTTGGAGTCACAGGTGATTGTGAGCTGCCATGTGTGTGCTGGGCATCAAATGTGCACCTCTGGAAGAACAGCCAGTATTCTTAAGTGCAGAGCCATTCCTCCCACCCTGCATTTTACACAGTTTCAAATGCTTACTCAGTTTTCTGGTCCTATGTGTTTCTGTAAGCTCTTATCTAGATTCTAGATTGCTCATATAGGTTTTTTTGTTCATGGATAGCCATTATATTGGTGATCAGGGTTGAAATCTGATAATTTTGCTGGTAGTATTCTTTCATTTACTCTTGTGATCAGAATAGCTTTATACACGTGTATTTAAATCAGGAAATGTGCTTCTTCCCGCGGTTTCTTGTTTAATATTTCAAGATCACTTGCGATTCCATATCCATTTTAGGATGAATATTTTAAGATGTTATTAGGATCTTGGTGGTAATTCCATGAATACGTTATTTGCTTTGGGTAATACAGAGTCTTCCAGTCCATGAAAATATGATGATGTTTTCCCATTTATGTCTGTTTTTCATTATTTTTAGCCACAGTATTATTGCTTGCTTCTGTGTTCATTTCTTTGATCTCTTTTGGAAAAATTCTTCCTAAGTTATTTTATTGTTTTTGATGATATTGTCAATTGTTTTTGTTTGTTTGTTTTAGAGGCATAGCCTCACTGTATAGCTCATGCTGTCCTAGAAGTCACTGTGTAATTCTGGATGATCGCATTTTGTGATTTTTTTTTATGCCTTAGCCTCATGGTACTGTGATTACAGGCATGTACTCCATACTCAGCTTGCAAATGGAGGTGTGTTGGCAATGGGCATAGAGCTGCAACTGGCTTTTGCAGGTAGATACTTTGCTTATGACTTTGCTGTATTGCAGTATTAGTTCTAACATGTATTTTGTGGAATCTTCAGGATTTTATACTTTTAAAGACATGTCATATATATAAGCATATCATTTAATTTTTCAGTTTGAATGCTCTCTCATTAGATGTGTTTTCTAATTAGTCCAAATTACTCTATATGAGCAATCTAGAATCTAGATAAGAGCTTACAGAAACACATAGGACCAGAAAACTGAGTAAGCATTTGAAACTGTGTAAAATGCAAGGTGGGAGAAATGGCTCTGTTCTTCCAGAGGTGCACATTTGATGCCCAGAATTATGTTACATACAAGTGGTGAAAGTGGGCATCCCTGCTTTGTTTCTGATGTTTCAAAGAAAGCTTGTCGCCTTTAGCCATTAAGCATTACGTTATATCTGGGTTTTTCCATACATGACTTTACTATGTGAGTAGCAGTAATAGTTTCTCACTGACTTTTTATTATGAAAACATGTTGACTTTCATAAAGTATTTTCTGTATTAAGGCTTTGATTCTCCATTCCATTGATATGATATGACTTTTGACCTTTAAAGTCACTTTATTGTAATCAACTCACCTATGAAAACATCAGACAGATTACGGAAACTATTCAAACAAACACTTGTCCAGTCTCAAACTATGCATCTTGCAGAACCTTTATCCATTTAGAATGGTCATTCTGAAGCCATGGAGTTCCACTCAGGGTTCTGTACTTTCACTGCCAACTATAATTTTATGATCTTATCTGATGGTATAATTACTAAGTTTATGTATTATTTTGACTAACCAAAGGGAGACTATATATTTGGTTAGCCTCATTTTGGATGTGGTTTTTTTGAGAATCTTTCTGGGTGAGATTAACATTCGGATTAAGGAGTAAGTAAAGCATATCACACTAATCAGTATGGGTGGACCTCCCACTCCACTGAATAAAACTAAAGGCAGGACAAGTGAGAATCTGTCTTCTGGCTTACTGTCTTCATTGGTTCAGGCCTTCAAAGTTGGACTGAAGCTATGGCATCACCAATTTTCCTGAATCCTCAGCTTACTCATCACTGACCCTTTCTCCATTATTATGTGACTTTATTCCTTATAACAAATCTCGCTCTTTCCTTTCCTCCCGTCTTTTCCCTCCTCCCCCCTCTCTCTGATAGATATTTATTATTGGTTCTTATCATCTTAGGGACCCTGGTTCAGCCAGATACATTATATCACATTGTTTGGGTTTCATGAGTCATGAAAGATAATATAAAACCAGTATGTTTATTTGCTTATTTTTAGTTTCAACTCTTCCATAGGTTTTTGTTTTTTTTGTGTGTGTGTGTATCAGATAAGATCATAAAATTATAGTTGGCAGTGAAAGTACAGAACCCTGAGTGGAACTCCATGGCTTCAGAATGACCATTCTAAATGGATAAAGGTTCTGCAAGATGCATAGTTTGAGACTGGACAAGTGTTTGTTTGAATAGTTTCCTTAATCTGTCTGATGTTTTCATAGGTGAGTTAATTACAATAAAGTGACTTTAAAGGTCAAAACCTGCATTTTCAAAACAATAAAAATTAAATAGTTATGAAAATGGAGTCATAAGATTAATGACAGGCGATAGTATACAACAAAGTGAATGTAATTACTACCACTGAACTTTGTGATAAAATGTGGCTTTAGTTTTAATTCAACATAATGTATATATCTGTAATAGTTTAGAAAAAGAAAATTCTTAAAAGAATAACTACAGAAACGCCTTTCATGTATAATTAGGAGTTTTCTCTACATTTGTTTTTTGTAAAGCACATAGATTTATTGTTCCTCAAATATTCAGTAATTGCTTTAACTTGTGTTTGGTTAGTTTTTCAGTAGATGTTTTGATTTCTTTTCATTTCTTTTTGTGCATAATCTAAATAATTTTATTTGTGTGTGTGTGTGTGTGTGTGAGAAAACGTGCACGTGGAGTCAGTGACTGCCACAAGGTGCCTTTCCTTGATCCCTTTGCACCACTGTTTTTTGAGACAGGGTCTCACTGGGAATGAAGTTCATGGATTTGGTAAGAACTGCTGGCCAATAAACTTTAGAAATCTGCTTGTCAGGGCGGAGAGATGGCTCAGTGGTTAAGAGCATTACCTGCTCTTCCAAAGGTCCTGAGTTCAATTCCCAGCAACCACATTGTGACTCACAACCATCTGTAATGAGGTTTGGTGCCCTCTTTTGGCCTTCAGTCATACACACAGACAGAATGTTGTATACATAATAAATAAATACATATTTTTTGAAAAAAAGAAAAAAGAGAAATCCGCTTGTCTCCACCCCTCCTTTTGCCCCTCCCCCAGTTCTGGGGTTAGAGGCACTTTTTACATGGATTCTGGAGATTCAAAGTCTCAGCTCCTCATGTTCGCACAATAAGCACTCTAACAACTGAGCTATCTCTTTAGCCTCATAGCTATTTTCTTTGTTAGCATAGAGATTGCATATAATAATCTGAAGACATCGTAGACAAGTTTTAATTAATTTGATCTCAACTTCAGTCTTATTATATTTCAACTTTTTTTGAGATGTACCATGTATTTCACATTATTGATATAGACTGTATGTTTCCACCCATAATCTGTGCCCCATTGGTCTGCAAATTGTATATTATCCAGTAACAAAGATTTATAATTATTTTTATATGTGTTTTCAGTGCAATAGAAAATAAGAGGTGAAGTTAAAAACCAACATTACAATAATACCAATTTATATGTTTGTCTCTACATTTACCAAAGATTTATTATCTATACAGTGTTCTGCCTGCATGTCTGCATTCCAGAAGAGGGCGCCAGATCGCATTACAGATGGTTGTGAGCCACCATGTGGTTGCTGGGACTTGAACTCAGAACCTCCAAAAGAGCAGCCAGTGCTCTTAACCTCTGAGCCATCTCTCCAGCCCCCAAAGGCGTTCTTAACCTTCAATTAGATTTGGATTACAATGAAACAGCCTTTCATTCCATTGTTAAACTTTCCCTTCACCATTTTTTAGGGTAGGCCTTGTGGCAATTAACTTCCCTAGCTTTCCTTTACTTGAAAATATTCGTTTCTCTCTCATTATAAAAAGGGCCATTTTCAGTGATTTTAGAGTTCTTATTTTATTTCTTTTTAAAATCTCTTTCAGTGTTCAGTGTTTTCTCTCTTTCTCTCTCTCTTTCTCTCTCTCTCTCTTTCTCTCTTTCTGTGTGTGTGTTTGCATAGTTGCATGTGTGTGTGTATTGTGATATCATTCTTTGCTTTCTGGTCTTTAAAGTTTCTTGCTGACAAATAAACTAATAGTGTCATTGAGGATTACTTTAATGTAATGAATATTTTCTTTTTGCTTTGAATTTTTCTCTTTTACTTTGCCTATCAACTATTTAAATATAAGATGTTTCAACATGAGTCTCTGCTTTTCTTATTTGATCTCATCGAGATTCATGGGTGTTCAGATTCAGGGTTTTGTACAACTCTGGGGCATTTTTTTGTCATTGTTTCTTTAGACAATCTTTCTCCTCTCCTCTGGAACCACCACAGTGTATACATGGGTCTACTTGATCATAGTCCATATATTCCTTCAAATTTGTACACTTTCTCTGTTTATATTTTTTGTTTCTTCATTGACTCAATTTCAGATGCCTTGTTTTCAGGTTTCATTCTATTCCTTCTATCTGCTCAATTAAATTGCTTATTATCTATTGAGTTGTTTACTCAATGCCTCAATACAGTTACTGTATGTTCAGGTCCTGGAATTTCTAGTGCTTTTATCATTTTTTGGTTACTTTTTATAATTTTTATTTTTCTTGATCAATATGTTCATTTTATGTTATTTTAATGAAAACCTTAGTACTTTGTGCTTTTTTTAGCCTTTTGAAAATATTTAATACACTGTGGGGGTGGTTAAGAACATTTGAGTCTCTTCCAGAGGACTGAAGTTTGGTTCCCTGCTCTTATGTTGGTACCTCTTATGTTAGTGCCTCAAACTCCATCTCCAGGAGATCTTATGAACTCCTAGAACACCTACACTTGTGTGCGCATGTGCATGCACACACACACACACACACACACACACACACACACACACACGCACAGAGCTAAAAAGAAAATAAATCCTGACAAGGAAGATTGTTGTCTTAAGGTCTCAGACTAAGCCAGGCATTGTAGAATGAGCTTGACTTGCCTGCACTCAAGAGTCTGAGGCATGAGAACTGTAAGCTTGAAATCATCCATCCTGGGTTATATAATACAGAAAAATATCTTGTATCAAAACCAAAATAAAACAAAAAACCCAATAGCCAGGAGTGGTGACACATGCCTTTAATCCCAACACTTGAGAGGCAGAGGCAGGCAGATAGTTTGAGGCCAGCCTGGTCTACAGAGCAAGTTGCAGGACAGCCAGAACTGTGACTCAGAGAAACCCTGTCTCTAAAAACCAAAACCTAAAACCAAATTCAAAACAAAACGAAAAACAAAGAACTGATTGACTTGTTACTCCTCAGCCTATGTTTCTCTGTGGATGGTGTAGGATAACTTTATTTCTTTTTTTTTTATTTTTTTTTTGTACAGGAATGAGATGGGAACTTTATTTTCTTTCTTTCTCTGAATGTGATAGATTTTTTAAAACTGTTGTTTTGTACACTTTATGGGGTTCTATATTGACAAAATTATGTATTTAAAAAAAACCAAACATTTCTTGCAGTCTTTTTTTTTGTAAATTGGCCTTGTGCCAAAATAGTCCATCATCAGTTAATTGATTATATTCTGTATTCTTTCATCAGACTGTGGAAGAAGTTTGAAGTTTGTCATTGTTTGTCTTTACTGAACATGCATTTCTCAGTAGTGTTTTGTGTGGCTTCTACACACACACACACACACACACACACACACACACACACATCTTCTTCAGTGTAATCTCACTGGGTATACTTCAGATTTCAGATTTCAGGGTATGTCCGGTAGTAGATGGCCAAAACAAAATGACATTTGATCTCATAATGCTTTGTTTGAACATTTTTTTGGTTTCACTGCTCTTTTGTTTGTGTATTTTGGTTTGTGATTTTGTTTTCTTGTGTGCCAGTTTCCTATTTCTGTTTGTTTTTTAGAAAGAAAGGAATCGGTGAGTGGGGGGGGGTATGGAGGATCTGGAAGGAGCTTGTGGAGGAGAAAGGCATAATCAAAATATACTGTATGAAAGAATATATACCCTACACAACTGTGTGCATGTGTGTGCTCTTTTAAATGTCTTAACTCTTGCAGAATTTTATTCTACACTGTACTTACACTTTTACCTTCATCTATAAACTGCTACCCCATTTCTCTAAAAACAACTATTTCTCTGTGGCTGTCCCAGGCAGTGTCTACTGCATCTCTCCACCTAAGCTCAGATGAGGTGAACTAATGGCCAGTCCTTCAGGAAACCCTTGGACAAAGTGGGCTGCTCCAACCAAGGTCTTCTAGACTCAGCACTGTAACTTGTTGAGGGGAATGTGGAACTGTTGTTCCTCCATCTGCATGTAAATGCTGGGAAGCAAACCCAGGTCCTCACCAAGAGCAGCCAGTGCTCTTAACCACTGAACCATCCCCACCCACTCACCAAAAAGTTTTGTCATTTGATTTCTGACTGGGGTGAGATACAATCTTTTTTTTTTTTTTGATATACAATCTTACTGTCGCTTCCATTTGCGTCTGCCTTTTGAGTAAATACAGTAAATACTTTTCTGCACACTTACTGGCCATTGGCACCTTCTTCTGGAAAGCATCTGCTGTCTGCATAGCTCACTCACAGTGTTTAGTTCACGCACACAGGTATTGACTAGATTAGCTGCTCTTCCAGTGTCTACTTTCTGCTTATACTAACACTGAAATTTTCTTTAATTCTTAGAAAACTGTGTTTAATCATTTGGTTCATTTTTTCAACTAACGTTCTTTTTCAGTTGGTACTTTGTTTTCTATTTTTCTTTTCAACTATATTTAACCTTTGTTTTCTTTCTCATAGTAGTTATTTTCCAAGCACATTAATTCTTTTCCTTAGTTTGCTTTTAGTTTTAATAAAGCGTACTGTCTGCATTGCTTTCCCTTTCTTTAAGGGAAACATTTATAAGTATAAATTTCCCCTTACCTCTCTTTTGGTAGCATCTTTTGGGGTTAGTATGGTGTATTTTTATTCATCTCAATATTTTCTACTTTACTTCCTCATTTCTTCTCTGATTTGTTGCTCATTTAACCTAGTCTAGCCACCGTGCTTTGCAGTAGTGACCTCTAGGCTACGGGCAGGGTCCCAAACCCAGGGTTCTGACTTAGTTTCATCATTTCCTCCTGTGCCGTAGCCAACATCTAGGTTCCCACAAGGGACCCTTTGTGCTGCCCCCACCACCCCACTCCGCAGCCAGACTTTCTACATCCCCCGCCAGTGTCTAGCCTGGTGATAAACCACTGACTCCCAATCTTTGACATCACATAAACTGGGCATGGCGTTATCTCAGAACTCAGAAGGTAGAAGCAGGGGGATCAGAAGTTCAAGGTCATCCTCAGCCACGTAGCAAGTTTAAGGCCAGCCTGAGATAGATGAGACCTTGTCTCAATTTCATTTACTAAATTATTATTTGGCCAAGTTAGTGGTCTTATGCAGTTTTCTAATAAATCTAATAAATCTCTATAGTCAGACTGTAGAAACCATTCAAGAAAAAAGTTTAAACAGAATTATAGTAGTTATTTTCATATTCAGTTTGTCATATGCATTAGATTGACATACAGTTTGACTCTGATGCGAACTGATACATTTCAGTGCATATTCCAAAATATCGTCCCATCTTTACCTGTGCATCTTATACACACTGGGAAGGGCTTGTCCCTCTTTCAAGTAGGAAATGAAGAATGTTTGAGGAGGTGGTTAAAAGTTTCTAAAGGGACAGGTTAAACTAAAACATGATGATCTTAAGCGCATGAAAAATTGGTGAGAAGGTTCAGCTGAAGCAGAAAGACTTGTGTTTATAAATGTAACGTACCATAAAAAAATAAATGTAACGTACCAAAACTTCGTGAATTTGAAAGACATCGGGTGGGGCATATGGGAAGGTTTGGAGGGAGGAAAGGGAAGGGGAAAGTGTTTTAATTACAGTATAATCTCAAAAATAAACAAAACTTTACACAAAGAAAAAAGACAGATCATCATTCTTTGGCTTACAGGATGATGGCAGACTTTAATGGGATGAGTGAATTAAAAATGTACATGACGGAATCATATGAAGATGGGAGAGGTTAGGCTGCAAGGGTGGTCAGTATGCATTATGTACATTTGTACAATTACTAAAGAACAAATTTGATAAAAATATTTGGAAATAGAACGTATATTGCTGGACCTGAAACGTTGTGGAAGAGCATTGGTATTGGTTTGCAGCAAGAGTTTGGAAAACGTTGGCCAAGCAAACTCAAGAAAGCCTAGAATGCTGCAAGTGACTTCAGGGGTGATTCTGTGATGGCTCAATGAATCAGAATGCTGACCAATAACAGCCAGTCTGATGAGATTTCAGATAAAGATGAGAAATCTGACAGAAATTGTTCTACAGGCCAATCATGTTCCACTGTGGCCACTAATCTGGAGGCATCTTGTCCATTCCAGAGATTTCTGTGGGAAGCTGAACTTAAAGTTGACAGACTAGTTTATCTGCTAGAGGAAACTGCAAAATATATTGCAGCATGTGGGTTTTATTTTATTGTCTACTTCTAGTAGGACTGACAGAGTCAGGGCAAAGACAATTCAGGGAGGAATGGTATTAAGGCGTGTGGTTTATTGAGAAAATAAGCACAAATAAAGTATCAGTCTAAGAGGATGTCTTAGTTCCTTTTCTTGTGGCTCTGATAAAACACCCTGACAAAAGCAACTTCTGGGAGAAAGCGTTTATTTTGGCAAACAGTGTGAAGGGACAGTCCCCTGTGGCAGGAATGCGGGTGGCAGGAACTTGTCTACACGTTACATCTGCAGTCAGGAAGCAGATTGCGATGAGCATGGCTGTGCAGCTGCCTTTTCCTTCTTGAGCGCTTCAGGACACAAGGTCAGGGAATGGCACCATCACGATGAGGCTGCTTCTTCTCACCTCGGTTAACTTAACCACAGTACTCCCTCCCAGGCCTGCCCAGAGGCTTGTCTCTTAGTTGGTTCCAGATACTGTCAAATTGATAACACTAACATCATAGATGGTACAGTTGTAATCATTAGTGCCATTAAAATTTAAAAGTAAAAGTAAATCAGCTTGGAAATTTAGAATACAGATTTCTGTACATTTAAATAACAGGTCACATGTTAGGAAAATCATTCGAGGAAACACAAATTAGATTCTGTGAGACACACTTTGAGGTTAGTTCTTCATAATAACAGAAAGCAAGTGTTTTGCAATCACAATAGGAAATATTCCTCGAAAGTGTCTCAGGAATTAGTAAGGTATAAAAGTTACAAATTTATTTTTTTTAAAAAAGAAATTATTTAAAATTACCTGGGGTGGAACTTTTTAGCTCACAAGACTGTCTTCTTCCTGGTGTTTCTTTGGTAAAAAAATAACATAATTTGAAAACTGACTGTTGTTGAAGCATGCTTATTTGTCTGCATAACAATAAAATAGCTTTTATTCTGTAAAATGTGATACACTTATACAATGTATATTGATCCTATCCTCTCAGAAGTGATGATTCTAAGATTGTGAAAAACTGGCGTGAAGGTTCAGCTGAAGCAGCAAAACTTGTGCTTGTAAATGTACCATGCCAAAACTGTGTGAGTCTGTACGGGGATTGGAGCAAAGCATTGTCAGAAGTGCAAGGACATAGAGTGGTTGCTAATCTTTCATAAAAACTATTTCCATAGCCTTAGATATTGATGAATGATTAAGTAATAAGACAAGTAACCTAGGATCAATTAATTGCCTGTTTTAAGGGGGATGGCCTCAAAGAAAATTAGATAAGAATGAACTAAAGACCATTTTCTGTAATATATAACTTCTGTATGAATTTATCCATAATTTAATCAATTGGGGAGGACACAACAGGAAAAGTAGACAACCCATTTACAATAAACAAGATGGGAAAACAATTTAAATATCTGGTGGATGAATGTAAATAAAATAAGGCAGGCACAGAAAGATAAATGTCACATAATATCACACACATGTAGACCCTAAAATAGTTGATCATATAGAAGGTGGTTATGAAGAGGTTACGGTGGTGAATGGCTGTGAGGTTGGTCAAGGGATACAAAAATTTCAGCATTAAAATAGGGTGAGTAAGTTCATGAGATCAACTGTGCTATACAGTGTCTATAATTAACAATACATTATGTTCTTGAAAATATTAAGACAGTAAATGTTAAGTGTTCCTACTACAGAAGGGCTAAATATAGGAGGTAATAAATATTAATTACTTAGAGTTAGTCATTTTATTATATATGTGTGAAATATAATGCATGTTTCAAAACATGCTGTACACATAAATGTAAAATTTTTAATTGTGGATTTGAAAAAATAAATGTGATTAAAGTGGCATGAGAATACCTAATTCCTGTGAAGGAGTATATCCTTATACTAATTATTAGCAACTTAAAGCAATGTATATTTATTACCTCACTTAATTTGAATCAGGCATTCAGGCAAGCCTTAATGGGTTCCTCTTCATTAAAGCTTTATCAGATACTAGTAAATTCATGACCAAATAATAAAGCGTGATTTTTTAGAAAGATTCAATTCATTGCAACCTGCTAGAGCCTCCGTTAGTTGCTGATTTTTGTCTAGATGATACCTGCATTTCCTTCTGAAGATGCGGGCCTCTCTATAGGACACAATATGACAAAGTTCTTTGTCGGAAGGAGCAAATGCGAGATCAGAAGTCTGATCGTGGCAGAAGGCACAGTCATATGCTAATCTTGGAACTGGCATCTCATTATTTTTGACATTAGAAGCAAGTCACTAGGTCAAGCATGTATTGAAAAGGAGATAAATTTATAGAATATCACTAACATGAGGTAGAATCCTTGAGAATGAACAAAGACACAACACCATCGGTGTTGCTGATTAGGTCGGTACGATAAATAATCAGGCCAGCTCAAGAATAATAATTATATTTTAATGGTTATAAGGGGAAACTCACGCTACGATTGGCCTACTTTCCAGAGCTTCATGGTGAAATAAAAGATTAGATCTATCCTAGATGTGTAATGATTGGGAAAATTCTACATTGGTACTTTACATCAGAAGTACTGGTACTAAAGGGTACTACTATGTTGTCGATGAAAGAAGGTGTTATCTGGAGTTAGGACTATGTCTTCCCATGAAGAAAGCATTTACAAAAGGATAGAAGTCTCTTAATATATTAATTCTGATTGCTCTCTTCTGAATCCTCTCCTGTTCCGTGTCATGAAGTAGACTCTAACTTGGATATTCAAAGTATATAAGTGATACATCACTCAACTCAGACACTACTTATATCCCCACAGCAAATGATACAATAACAGGAAGTAACGTTGCTTCTCATAGTCATATCATTAAGTAGTGTCTTCTGAAATCTGTGTAGCATCTTTACTCAAATGAAATCTTAGCAACTGTGCCAGGGACCAGGTCGCAAAGCATCAGCTAATACTAACATTTCATTGTGGATATATAAAAATCACCTGGAGCTGCAGGTAATTAAATGTAAAACAAATATAAATCAAAAATTAGGAATAAATGGGTAAATTAACTCGAGGCTGGAATAGCCTTTTGGGAACTTTTAAAACCATATATTAATTGTACAAAGCAACGAGCTTCACTCTGAAATTGTTATCTACAAAAGCATATAGAATCTTAGAAAGCCAAAAACTCTAAAGTAAATGAGTCAACAATCACGATTCATGTATTTTGCGGTAAATTTGAAAACATTTACACTGATGACATTTTAAAATAAAATTCCATTCTTTGTTAAGGTAAAATTATGTCATTTTCAGGGAAGTGGATGCAAGCGAAATTATCATATGACATGAATTTACTCAGACTCAGAAGGACAAATGTCGCATTTTAAAAGTGTTTCTGTATCTAGATTTTATCTAGAAACATGAAATAATGTATGTGTATGTGATATTAAATTAGAAAGGAAACTGATGATGAATGAGAGGACTGATGGGAATAGGAAGGGCCAGAAAGGGGAATGGCATTGGATTAGGGAGAACATGGTTAAAGTCCATTTTATTGATTGGTTTATCTATGAAGCACTTGCTTTGCAAACATGGGGACCTGAGTTTGATCCCCAAAATTCACCATTAAAAAAAGTATGGAAGCATGTGCTTGTAATCCTAGTGCTGGAGAGGCAGAGGCAGGAGGATTCTAGGCCTTTCCAGTCAGCCATTCTAGCTAATTTGTGAGCTCCAGGCCAATGAGAGAGCCTGTTACAAATGTGATGGGTAGCATTCATGAGAATGACACCTGAGATTGTTCTATGGTCTTCACATGCACATGGACATACAGACTCACACATGTGTGCAAAAGTATACACACATATATAAACACACATGTACACAAATATGCACACAAGCATAAAAAGTACATTATCAAATAAACAAATAACAACATATCCTGGTGTGGATGTGGGGAAAAGAAAACAACTTATACACTGCTTGTGGGAGTGCAAGCTGGCACGACCACTATGGAAATCAGTGTGGAGGTTCTCAAAAAATTGAAAATAGATCTAGTACGTGATCCAGTTATACCACTCTTGGATTACCCAAAGGATTCTATATTCTATTACAGAGATACACATTCATCTATATTCATTGCTGCTTTACTCACAATAGCCAGGAAATGGAAACAGCCACGACATCCATCAATTGATGATTTGATAATGAAAATGTGGTACACAATGGAATATCATTCAGCTATTAAAAAAATGAAATTAACAAGTAAATGGATGGAGCTGAAAATAATCATTCTGAATGAGGCAACCCAGACACAGAAAGATAAACATGGCATGTTTCTTATCATTTCTAGATATTAGCTTTGAACGTTTAGATAGGGGTAGTCCATTTGGAATACCCACAGAAGTCAGGAATTTAGTAAGGAGCCATTAGGAGGAGGGTATTTCAAGAGAAGGGAGTTAGAACACAGTGCTTTAAAAAGTTAAAGGTGTATAATGGAACAAGAAGCATTACATTGCAGTGGAACATGGGAGGGGAGGGCAGAGGATAGAATGCGAGGAGGGATAACTAACATTGAATGCCTTGTGAAAAAGCCATGATAAGGAAATCTATCATGATAGAAGTATCACAAGATACATAAAGTCTTATTAGAATTCTCCTACAATGGAGGTACAATACCCCAAAGAGACATCTCATGTTAGCAAACAAATCCCCAATACCAGGAATAGGTTACCTCTTTTGAGTTGTTGGCCAATGGGGGTCACATAGTCCCTCCCCCAATAACAGACAATTCCAGTACTCTTGACTACCCTCCAGAACTTGCTGATTATGACCTGACTGTTACAGACAGTGCACATTTGAGTCCCTGAACATGGAGAAATCACGGTGGTACTCACCTGGAACCTTCATCCCTATTGGCTGACTTTGATGGCACTGGAAGGCGCTATGCCTACTGCTAAAAGAGAAAAGTAACCCACAATACCAGCCATCTGTGAATACTGCAAGCTACAAGGACTGGTCTAACCAGATATGACCTCTGGTGTGATGGTGGCACAAATGTTATGAGAGTAACTAACCACTTACTGATGGGATCTAAGTCCTGTTCCATGAAATGCTATCCATACCTGACACTATTAAAGGGGCCAAAATCCTGAGTTAGATAGGTCCTAGGGGAGAACCCCGTACTATTATTCTGCTAAATGGACAATTCCTAGTGACATTTTTTTAGCTCTTTCCCATAGAGCAGAGCTTTTCTCAGCCCTCATCAGGGAAGCTTCTCCTTACAATAGATGGCAGTTAACACACAGACTCCCAGCT
>PVIU01012371.1:0-60425 GCA_004026605.1 Ondatra zibethicus | reverse complement strand
TCTATCAGGTTCAGTGTGGTTAGATTTATGTTGAGGTCTTTAATCCATTTGGACTTGAGTTTTGTGCAGGGTGACAGATAAGGGTCTAATTTCATTCTCCTACATGTTGACATCCAGTTATGCCAGCACCATTTGTTGAAGATGCTTTCATTCTTCCATTGTATAATTTTAGCCTCTTTGTCAAATATGAGGTGTTCATTTGTTGTGGATTAATATCCGGGTCTTCAATTTGATTATTTGCATTTTGATTGGGTGTAATATTTTTAATATCAATGTGATGCTTAGTCTTATGAAAAATAAATATAGAATTTTTCTTTTATTTTTAAAGTAATTGCTATAAAATAAATAATATGAATAACTTTTATAATCATAAAACAATAAATCCATTCAAAAATTATCTTTTGTTGCTACTTCCTCAGTGGGTCTCTGCATCCTGAAGTTCATTCTATGCTTATGCAAAGGGATTTTATTTTGGGACAGAAAATAAATTTAGAATGCTGCCCATAGTCTTTTTGTCCCAATGTGTCTGTATCATTGCTATACAGTAATGCTAACTTAAAACCACCTCCCTTTAGCAAACAGCCTGCTTCTTCCTCCACAGTCATATGACAGATATCTCTGAAACCCAAAGGTAACACTGACTCCAGAATAGAATTGTGTTATCCAGTCTTCATTCCTCTTGTCTCACCAGATTGTTCTATACTTTTCAATTGTGACATATGTCAATCATGTAGAAAATAATAAGCAAGCATTAAAGCATTATGCACAGCACTGCAGGTCTATCTCTTCCCCTTGAGTTGTGGGCTTGTTGCTGTTGCCGGTTGTGCCATCCCCGTTGAGGGAGTGAGAAGATGCAGAGGCAATGACATAGACTCTGAGGGAGTCCAGTGTAAAGGCTCTTTATTGTAAAAGTCTTGGGGGTTTTTATGTGGTTAGGGAAATTAAGCTGCTGCAGGAACGTTTTTGGTTGGTAAATGTTGAGAAAATAGTGTTTATATTCTTCATATTCTCAACCTCAGGAAAACATGAGCTTCACAGAATATATTCATAATTCTTTAGGTCAAGTTGCCAGGTGCTTGTGATTGTTCTTTTTAATGTACAGATTACTGAAACTGTAAGATTGGAATGTAAGAGTTTCAAAGGTTAATACAAGAAATAGAGTGTTTATAATGGACCTTGAGAAGTTGTTTAACTAGTGAGCAGTTGGGTGAGATAAATAGGTATGGAGGGGCTTTGGCAAACAATAGTATTATTTATGAGTTTGGTATTAATCTCTCTTGGTAAAATGCTTTCTGAGTGAAGCAGCAAACTCCTCAGCATGTGACAGCTCAGCAGCACTGGGTAGGACAGTGTGTGTGTGTGGGGGGGAATGTGTGTTTATTCCTCTATCTTATAATTCCATTAATATTCAACATTTCATCAAATCTAAAGTGTTATGAATGTCAGGACCTTATTTATGTTTGATGAAGAAATGGCTCTAGGCTGAGTGAAATAAATTTCTATGAATGGAAATTCACCCAGGTCTAGAGGCTCCCACATCAATGCACACTTCATTATTGTTGAAACAAAATATTCTATGATTTTTGTTGAATAAACATTGCTACTCTTTCCTGTTAATCTTCCTTAGCATTACCCTGCTGATGTGTGAGTATGAGGGTCAGAATCTTGCCCTAAGTGATCATCTCCATCCACATTTTACCTATAGGATCACTGTGTATTTGAAGACGCTGATGCAGCTACCCCTTTTCAACTGTGTATTTGAAGACACTGATGCAGCTACCCCTTTTCAGGTGCCAATAGCTAAAGGAAAGAAAACAATGTAAATGAAAACACTTTCCACTACCACTAACTATAAATTTCATTAGTTAAATATTTTCAGACAGATTCACTGCTATTGTATTTCAATATATTTTATCAGAATTTCTACTTTTAAGGAATAAAAGCAACCCCTTTCAATTATCTGGATTCAAAGCAAACAGGTAATTGTGGTTTTTTTTTTCTACCAAGGGTTGCTTCAGAAATTTTCATTTGGCAGCTAAAAAGACACTGTTTTGTGTCAAAATGAAAAGTAGCCTGAGCTCAGTCTGGACGGGCTGCAGAGACCACAGCAGCTAAAAGCACAGGGGCGAGTCCTGGATTTGCTGTTATCATGGTCACAAAATTAATCAGAATAATGAGAAGCCAGGGCACCCATCGCTCACTTTCCTTCCTGAAATAAGGAAATAGTCCTCACAGAAATATATACTAAACAAACGTGAAGCCAATGCTAAAATTAACTATACAATATGTGAATTATATCATGTGAAGATTGCCAACATTATTCTATAAGCCTAAGACTAGGAAGAGAGTTTTCATATAAAATATTTGAAAAAATTGCTAATTATATGCTAATTAAGTGTTTGGATCAATGTATATTTCCCAACACTTTGGACACGAGTCACCTGTAAGCCTTGCTTCTGTTATCAAAATTCAAGTTTAGCGCAGTCCAGCTGGCTCAGTCGGTGATCCTGGAAAGGGCAAAAAGGAAGAAACCGACTCAGGAGAGGTATCCTGTGACATTTACAACACATTAATATAGAGTTTACACATAAGAAATAATGAATAAAAATATAAAGTAAGATGCAAGAGTCGTGTATGATGACTAACCCTGATGACAGATGACTAAGCCTAATGACCTCATTTTCAATCCCAGAACCGACATGGTGGAAGAAGAGAAACAACTTCACAAGTAATACAAAAATTCAACACATTTTAGCTGGGGTACACACATGCTGGAACACATGTCCACATATATGTGACCAGACATGCATGCACAAATGTAATAAAAATAAAAACTATAAGGCCTGAATTTTACTGTGGAGAATATTGTGGTCTATGGACAGGGTAGGAGTCCCTGGGAGGCTAGAGGAATATGTTCAGTTTTCAGAGATGATTCCTTCATTACTATGAATAAATACAACAGAGTCTAAGGTGAGCAGCTAAAATACAAATTTTGGCTTTGATTGCATATATATACATATTGATTACATATATGATATATGTATATGATATATATTATGTATATATAAATACAATGTGTATATTATATATTTTTTCTATACTTTAACTATAGAATAAGAAATTGGCATTTTTGAAATACATTGTGCTAGTTAGTACCCAAGAAACTCTGAAAACCCAGCTACTAATTCAAATAAGCCATCATTATGAGCCAATTGAGGGGAGAGTACAAAGCATTGAAACTTTGTTCAAGGCAATAATGTAAAATCTCAGGACAACGGGCTTCGAATTGAAATGAAGGAATGAGAGAATATGTTTATGTTTAAGCACTTAATCAGTATATAATTAGCAACTATAAAATATTTTGCATGGAAACTCATTTTTAAAAGTTGGTCATTCCATGCAATTGTCAGAGGATTCGATAATATGAGCAAAGGGGCCAAGACCATGAAACTCACAAAAACAGCTTACCTGAGCTAATGGGAGCTCATTGACTCTGGACTGACAGTGGGCCATCCAGCATAGGACCACACTAGGCCCTCTGAGTGTGGGTGACATTTGTACGGCTGGGATAGTCTGTGGGGCCACTGGCAGTGGGATCTGGATTTAACCCTACTGCTTGAACTTGCTTTTTGGAGCCCATTCTCTTGGGAGGGATTCCTTAAGCAGGCCAGATAATAGTGTGGATGGCCTTGGACCTATCTCAAAGCAATGTGCTACACTTTTTTGACTCCCCACAGGAAGCCTTAACCTTGCCAAGGAGTGGATGGGCAGGGGTGGAATTGGTATGTAAAATCTCAATTAAATAATAAAAATAAAAGAAAAAGGATCTTGGAGGATAATGTCTAAACCAAACAGTCAAAAATTCTGTACTAAATTGGGCAGTGGTGGCACATGCCTTTAATCCCAGCATCAGGAAGCAGAGGCAGGCGAATCTCTGTGAGTTTGAGGCAAGTCTGGTCTACAAGAGCTAGTTCCAAGACAAGCTCCAAAGCTACAGAGAAACCCTATCTCGGAAAACAAAACAAACAAACAAAAGAAATTCCGTATTAAAATCCATGTATGCATTGGAGCATTCGGAGGTGGAAATTTACACACAAGGATCTATTGGTACCAGTGAGGGTACAGTTGCACCTGACAATGTGCTGGTTAGTGGGAAAGGACGTTGCCAAGAGATGGCAACATGTGTGATTGAAGGTTTATTCCTTGGGATCAACAAAGAGCAAGTCTATTCTTGCCATCGCTACCTAAGCATATACACTCTGTACTGAAAATTCCTGCATATAAAAACGTGAGTAAAACAGCCTGAATTATGCTATTGAAAATACACATTTTTTTCCTTGAGTCTCTGTGTGTGTGCTGTTATGATGCATGCTCTAAAGTAATATCACTGTACATAAGAATGGGAAATATTCTAAGCAAATTTAATCAGGGGATACTAGAAAACATATGAAGGACATTCTGAGAACTGAAATATTTGGGAAATATTAATAGTTGTATAGTGCTAAATATAAAAGAAAGAAAACATATAAGGGAGGAGTTTATTTATAAGAAAAAGAAAAATTAAGAAAGCTAGTGTTTGTCCCTCCAGCTGGGGTGGGGATTCTCGGTTATACAGAGACTTCACGGTTATATATAATTTACTAGACAAACCCACTGGGTCTGTCATCTGTGCCCTGAATAATACAGATGAGACGCTGAGAACGGTGTTTTCCTGCTCTGCAGGGCATTTCTCAGTGCGTCCAATTAGACAAACAGGATGATCAAGAACATTTCCCTGTTACCTTCTTTTCTATTAATTATAATGTCATTAATTTTGAGATCAGTGTAAAATTCATGTATATAAGTTTGATCTCACTCTTTCTTTCCTTTTTTCATTTATAAAAATCCACAACTAAGCTCACTTCGGCAGCACATATACTAAAATTGGAATGATATAGAGAAGATTAGCATGGCCCCTGCACAAGGATGACATACAAATTCGTGAAGTGTTCCATATTTTTAGCCCAGCAAGAGGCCCTGCTCCCATGCTGGGACGATTCAGAGAGGAAGAGATGGGGAGGACTCAATGCAAGAATTCCTCCAACATCCTGAAAAGCAACATGATAACACCAGAATCCAGCGAACAATAGGAAGACTTGAACTTCCTAATCCAGAAGAAGTAGAAGAAATTGACTTTAAACGTAACCTTATGAAAATGATGGAGACCCTTAAACAGGAAGTGAAAAACTCCCTTAAAGAAATGGAAGAGAAGACAAACAAAAAGTTAGAAGAAATTAATAAATCCCTCAATGATACCCAAGAAAACCAAGAAAAAGCAATCAAACAGGTAAAGGAAACAGTTCAACACTTGAAGACAGAAATGGAGGTAATAAAGAAAACAAAAACTGGGCCTGGAGAGATGGCTCAGAGGTTAAAGGTCCTGAGTTCAATTCCCAGCAACCACATGGTGGCTAACAACCATGTGTAATGAGATCTGGTGCCCTCTTCTGGCCTGTAGGCATACATGGGGGCTGAACACTGTGTACATAATAAATAAATAAATCTAAAAAAAATAAATAAAACAAAACAAAACAAAACAAAAACCAAGGGATGGCTGGATATTGAAAATCTGGGTAAATGAACTACAGAGACAAGTATAACAAACAGAAGACAAGAGATAGAAGAAAGACACTCAGGTGCTGAAGATAATATAGAGAATATACTCATTGATCAAAGAAAGCAGCAAATCCAACAAATACTTAACACAAAACATCCAGAAAATCTGGGACACAATGAAAAGACCAAACCTAAGAATAATAGGGGTAGAAGAAGAAGAATTCCAGCTCAAAGGCCCAGAAAATATATTCAACAAAATTATAGAAGAAAACTTTCCCAACCTAAAGAAGGATATACCTATGAAGGTACAAGAAGCTTATAGAAAACCAAATAGACTGGATAAAAAGAAATAAATATGCCCTCACCATATAATAATCAAAACACAAAACATACAGAATGAAGAAAGAATATTAGGAGCTTAAAAGGAAAAAGGTCAAGTACTGTATAAAAGGTAAACATATCAGTATTACACCTGACTTCTCTTCTCTGGAAACCAAAGCCAGAAGGTCTTGGGTAGATGTGCTACAGACACTAAGAGACCATGGATGCAAGCCCAGACTATTATACCCAGCAAAGCTTTCTTTCACCATCGATGGAGAAAACAAGATATTCCATGACAAAAACAGATTTAAACAATATGTATCCACAAGCCAAGCCTTACAGAAAGTACTAGAAGGAAAACATAAAGCCAAGGAAGCCAACAACACCCAGAATAGCACAGACATCTGACAACCCTCCAGCAACACAACTCAAAGAAGGGAAACACACAAACACTACCACAAAAAAATAACTGGAGTTAACCACCGGTCAGTAATATCGCTTAATATCAATAGACTCAATTCACCTATAAAAAGGCACAGGTTAAGAGAATGGATATGAAAACAGTAGCCAACATGCTGCTGTTTACAAGAAACACACCTCAACCTCAAAGACAGACACTACTTCAGAGTAAAGGGTTGGAAAAAGCTGTTCCAATCAATCAGACCTAAGAAACAAGTGGGTATGGTGATCCTAATATCTAAAAAAATTGATTTCAAACTAAAATCAATCAAAAGAGATGGATAAGGATAGTATATGTTACACTTTATACTAATAACAGGAACAATTCATCAAGATGAAGTCTCAATCCTGAATAGCTCTGCACCTAATATAAATGCACTCAAATCACCCATCAAGCCCCACACACTAATAGTAGGAGATTTCAACTCTCTTCTCTCACCAATGGACAGGTCAACCAGACAGAAAGTTAACAGAGAAATAAGAGAACTAACAGAGAACTAACTAAATCAAATGGATTTAACAGATATCTATAGAACATTCCACCCAAACAGGAAAGAATATAATTTCTTCAGCATCTCATGGAACCTTCTCAAAAATTAATCACGTACTCGATAACAAAGTAAACATCTAAAGATACAAAAAAATTGGAGTAACCACCTGTGACTTATCAGATCACCATGGAGTAAAGTTAGAATTTAACAACAATTCTACCCCCAGAAAGCTTACAAACTCATGGAAACTGAACAGTCAACTACTGAACCATGCCTGGGTCAAGGAAGAAATAAGGAAAGAAATTAAAGTCTTCCTTGAATTCAATGAAAATGAAGACAAAACATACCCAAACCTATGGGACCCTATGAAAGCAGTGCTAAGAGGAAAGTTCATAGCACTAAGTGCCCACATAAGGAAAATGGAGAAAGTCCACATTAGAGACTTAACAGCACATCTGAAATCTCTAGAAAAAAAAAGAAGCAGACTCACCCAGGAGAAGTAGAAGACTGAAAATAATCAAACTGAGGGCTGAAATCAACAAAAAAGAGACACAGAAAACAATCCAAAGAATCAATGAATCAAAGAGCTGGTTCTCTGAGAAAATCAATAAGATTGACAAACCCCTACCCAAACTAATCAAAAGACAGAGAGAGAACACTCAAATTAACAAGATCAGAAATGAAAAGGAGGACATAACAACAGACACTGAGGAAATTCAGAGAATCATGAGGTCTTACTACAAAAGCCTGTATGCCACAAAATTGGAAAAGAAGTGGACATTTTTTAGATAAAGATCATATACCAAAATTAAATCAAGACCAGGTGAACAATTTAAATAGATCTGTAAGTCGTGAGGAAATAGAAGCTGTCATCAAAAACCTCCCAACCAAAAAAGGCCCATGACCAGATGGTTTTAATGCAGAATTCTACCAGAACTTCCAAGAAGAGCTAATAACTATACTCCTTACCGTGTTCCACATAATAGAAACAGAAGAGTCATTGCCAAAATCTTTTTATGAAGCTACAATTACCCCGATACCAAAACCACACAAATGCTCAACCGAGAAAGAGAGTTACAGACGAATCACACTCATGAACATTGATGCAAAATATTTCAATAAAATACTGGCAAACTGAATCCAAGGACACATCAAAAAAAATCATTCATCATGATCAAGCAGGCTTCATCCCAGAGATGCAGGGCTGGTTCAACATACGAAAATCAACCAATGTGATCCATCATATAAATAAACTGAAAGGAAAAAACCATATGATTATTTCATTAGATGCTGAAAAGGCATTTGACAAAATTCAACACCCCTTTATGATAAAGGTCTTGGAGAGATTAGGGATACAAGATTCATATCTAAAGATAATAAAAGCAATATACAGCAAGAAGACAGGTAACATCAAACTAAATGGAAAGAAACTCAAAGCGATTCCACTAAAATCAGGAACAAGACAAAGCTGTCCACTCTTTCCATATCTCTTCAACATAGTGCTTGAAGTTCTAGCAATAGCAATAAGACACTATAAGGAGATCAAGGGGATTCAGATTATAAATGAAGAAGTCAAACTTTTGTTATTTGCCGATGATATGATAGGGTACATAAGTGACCCCAAAAACTATACTAGAGAACTCCTACAGCTGATAAATACTTTCAGTGATGTGGCAGGATACAAGATCAACTCAAAAGAATCAATAGCCCCCCATTACACAAAGGAAAAGAAGCTGAGAGGGAAATCAGAGAAACAACACCTTTCACAATAGCCACAAATAATATAAAGTATCTTGGGGTAACACTAACAAAGGAAGTGAAAGATATATTTGACAAGAGCTTTAAATCTTTGAAGAAAGTAATTGAAGAGGATACCAGAAAATGGATCTCCTATGCTCTTGGACTGATAGGATCAACATAGTAAAAATGGCAATTCTACCAAAGGCAATCTATAAATTCAATGCAGTCACCATCAAAATCCCATAAAAATTCTTCACAGACCTTGAGAGAACAATAATAAACTTGATATTGAGAAACAAAAAACCCAGGATAGCCAAAAGAATCCTCTACAATAAAGGAACTTTCAGAGGCATTACCATCCCTGACATCAAGCTCTATTACAGAGCTACAGTAATGAAAACAGCTTGGTATTAGCATAAAAACAGAGATTTTGACCAATGGAATCGAATTGAAGACCCAGATATTAATCTACAAACCTATGAACACCTAATTTTTGACAAAGAAGCTCAAATTATACAACGGAAGAAAGAAAGCATCTTAAAAAATGGTGCTGTCATAACTGGTTGTCAACCTGTACAGGAATGAAAATAGATCCATATCTATCACTATGCACAAAACTCCAGTCCAAATGGATTAAAGACCTCAATATAAATATGACCACACTGAACCTGATAGAAGAGAAAGTGGGAAGTAGCCTGCAATACATGGGCACAGGAGACTACTTCCAATGTATAACCCCAGTAGCACAGAAAATAAGAGCAACAATGAATAAATGAGACCTCCTGAAACTGAGAAGCTTCTGTAAAACTAAGGACACAGTCAATAAGACAAAAAGGCAACCTACTGAATGGGAGAAGATCTTCACCAACCCCACATCAGACAAAGGTCTGATCTCCAAAATATATAAAGAACTCAAGAAACTAGACATTAAAATTCTAAATAACCCAATTAAAAAATGGGATACTGAACTGAACAGAGAATTCTCAACAGAAGAATTTCAAATGGCCAAAAGATACTTAAGGACATGTTCAACTTTCTTAGCCATCAAGGAAAGGCAAATCAAAACAGCTTTGAGACACCATCTTACACCTGTCAGAATGGCTAAAATCAAAAACACCAATGATAACCTATGCTGGAGAAGTTGTGGAGTAAGGGGAACACTCATCAATTGCTGGTAGGAATGCCAACTTGTGCAACCACTTTGGAAATTAGTGTGGTGATTTTTCAGAAAATTTGGAGTCAACCTACCTCAGGATCCAGCAATACCACTCTTGTGAATATACTCAAGAGATGCCCAATCATACTACAAAAGCATTTGTTCAACTATGTTCATAGCAGCATTATTTGTAATAGCAGAACCTGGAAACAACCTAGTTGCCCCTCAATGGAAGAATGGATAAAGAAAGTGTGGCAAATCTACACAGTAGAGTAGTACTCAGCAGTAAAAAATAATGACATCTTGAATTTTGCATGCAAATGGATGGAAATAGAAAACACTATCCTGAGTGAGATAACCAGACCCAAAAATATGAATATGGTATATACTCACTCATAAGTGAATTCTAGCCATAAACAAAGGTCATTGAGCCTATAGTTTGTGATCCTAGAGAAGCTAAGTAATAAGGTGAACCCAAAGAAAAACATATGTAGATCCTCCTGGAAACTGTAAGCAGACAAGATTGCCAGGCAAAAGTTGGGAGCATGGAGGTGGGGGTGGGGTGGAGGGAATGGGAGAGGTGGAGAGAGAACGGAGAAGGTGAGGGTTGGGTAGAGCTTGGGGGAGTGGGATGGTTGAGATGGAGGAAGGACGAATATGGGAGCAGGGAAGAAGATATCTTAATTAAGGGAGCCATTTTGGGATTGGCAAGAGACTTGGCTCTAGAGGGGTTGCCGGGTGTCCACGGGGATGTCCCCAGCTAGGACCCTGGGCAGTGGAGGAGATGGTGTCTGAACTGGCCTTGTCCCATAATCACACTGATGAATATCTCGAATATCACCATAGAACCTTCGTTCGGCAATAAATAGAGACAGAGACCCACATCGGAGCATTGCACTGAGCTACCAAGGTCCAGTTGAAGAGCAGAAGGAGGGAGAATATGAGCAAGGAAGTCAGGACCGTGAAGGGTTGGTCCACCCACTGAGACAGTGTGCCTGATCTAATGGGAGCTCACCAAATACAGCTGGACTGGGACTGAACAAGCATATGATCAAACCAGACTCTCTGAATGTGGCTGCCAATGGGGGCAGACTGGTTTTTTTGTATAGGTTATTTTTATTGCTTTAAAAATAATACCATTCAAACTTTCCACTTCCTCCCCTCCTCCCATTATCCTCCCACTACCCCACTCACCCTCCTCCATACACCTCCAATCCTGAGAGAGCACAGGGAACCCTGTCCTGTGAGAAGTCCAAGGCCCTCCCGCCTCCATCCAGGCCTAGGAAGGTGTGAATCCAAACAGACTTGGATCCCAAAAAGCCAGTACATACAGTAGAAACAAGTCCCAGTGCCATTATCATTGGCCCCTCATTCTGCCCCAATTTTCAGCTACATTCAGAGAGTTCGGTTTGATCACATGCTAGTTCAGTCCCAGTCCAGCTCCAAAAACTCGGACACTCTCTTCAGGCCTTTGTGACTACTGCACATACGTGATATTCACACACCTGTACACGACACCCAGAGACAGAAGAAAAAATAAATATTTATTTTTAAAGGTAGTGGAAGTAAATGAATATAAGATGGATAGCACATCTTATAAGATATGCTATAAAGATAGTAAAATAAAGTATTATTGACTATCCGAAAAAAAACTCAATGTAAATTTAATACACAAAAAACGTAAAAGGTCTGTAAATTTAAATCCTATAATGTATATCTAGGGTACAATACTTTTCTACTTTTAAATTATATTTCTAGTTACAATTTTGTGAACTTCCTACAAGTTAATCACCTATACAATCATGGTATATACACAACCATTTTCTGCTGCTGAATATTTCCTAAACAAATTTCTGTATTGATCACCATGTACTACCACTCAATATCCATTTCATAAATGTGAACTCATATCATCCTTAATAGAACCTCTACATGATTTCCTTATTGTTGATGTCTTATAGATGGAATCTTAAGTAAAAAGAAAGTAAGCAATTTTCTAAAATTTTTACAGGAACTACAAGTTAAAGCAGAAAATTCAAATTTAACCATTCTGTTCTGGCTTTAAACCAGAGATTAGAATGGCTATGATATGAATAATGAGTAATTAATGATGGACATGGATGAAATATTAATGTAATACCTGTTTGTGGCACTGCTTTTAGACCTAGGCTAGAGAATCCTTTCCCAACTTCTGTATTTCAGTAGAATCACCTTGCTATCCATCTGTTGTCAAGCCCTGGGAGCCCTTCTTAGTGCTCTGAGCCACCACTGCTGTGTCTGAATCTATACTGTCCTGCATACAAACTCACTTAGTTTCTGCAGCCTTCTGGAGCCTCCTATGCAGCAGCACACTCCCTAATGTTGTCCCATTCACAAAGTCAGCTGTGTCATGCCCAGGGGATGGTCATGGGTAGCCCGAGAAGAATGATTGCTGATATGTGTGTAAAAGATCACAGAAGTGCCACTGAGGACAATCCTGGGAAGAGAAAGGGCAAAGTACTAGAAAATCATCTGGCTATGGTCCAGAGGCCTTGAGGCAACTCTCTCTGTACTTCAGGCCCCAAGAAGTAAAACCAGGATTCCCATGAATTCTACATTGAAACCCCAACATAGAACTCATTAGGAAGGTATATTAGCTATACCAGGAGAGAAAACTATTAATTTTTATTAAATTTATTAATTTTTCTATATTTGTCTTGAGTTACATGAATAATCTAGGATTTTTGCAAAAAATATTACTTTTCATATTTAAATATATTGTTAAATACATGTTTGGAAAGTGCAGGGCATACACTATTGCATTAATGTGGCTCAGGAAAAAATCTTTTCCCTTTCCTCCCTTAATTATATGCTATCTATATTTCATTGAACAATTGTCTTATGAATTAATGACATGCAGTAGTGATTTGAAGTTGAAGCTGCATATGCAAGATCATGTTGAAAAGCAAATGCTTACAATCTTTAAATGTCTTTCTTGCAAGGAAGTTAATGCCACTATGCAAGAGGAGGGGGCCGCTTGTTCGTCCCTGCCATCCAGAACCAAAATAACCACATAGAAACTGTACTCATTAGAACACTGCTTAGCCCATTAGCTCTAGTTTCTTATTGGCTAATTCTTATATTAATTTAACCCATTTCTATTAATCTGTATATCACCACATGGCAATGGTTTACCAGCAAAGATTTAGCATGTCAGACTCCAGCAGCTCCATGGTGTCTCGCTGACTCCGCCCTTCTTCCTCCCAGCATTCATTTCCATCCTCCCTGCCTACTTAAGTTCTGCCCTGTCAACAGGCCAAGGCAGTTTCTTTATTCATTAACCAAGAAAAGCAACACACAGACAGAAGGACCTCCTACACCACCACTATACCTCATTACCAATTTTAGTTTTCCTATAAGTTACCATCATCCCTTCAAGCCTTTTGCCAAAGTTACAGGTCACTGATTGTGATTCTTTGTGTGTTTTCAAGTATTGATTCTTATTCTTTCTCTTTTTGCTCCTGAAACACCCTTTCTGTATATATTTGGTACTGCCTTATAAACAATAGCAAGAGCATATCTAGCTAAACCAGAGATTAGGATGGCTAAGATATGAGTGGTGATTAGTAATTAATGATGGACATGAAAGAAATATTAATGTAATACCTATTTGTAGCACTGCCCTTTGACCAAGGCTAGAGAATCCTGTTCTGGCAAGCAAATGATGAGAAATGATGAAAAGACATACATGAAAAAAAAAATGTAATTAAGAAGAATGAAAAAATAAAGGCTGTTTATATCTTCAGAGAAAAACCAGAATGGTCATGTTGTGAATATTTTCCTCTGGACCTCTTTATTTACAAGTTGTTTGTAGTGTGTAATAACACTTGTCGCTTACAGGAATGTGAGTGTTGCCGGGGAAATCGCATAGGGAGGAAGTCTAATGTGCTTGAAAAGGCAATTGATGAGAGACATTACTGGAAGAATGGAAGAGCGTGCACAAGGCTTTCTTCTTCCCCACTGGCCTCTTCGCTCTTGGCCATTTGTCACTTACAGACAATTAAAGACATTAATACCATACTATGCTTGTACCATTCAACAAGAATAACCATCCTTAGGGACTGTATTTGAGGGAGGTAAAATTTTAACGAGTTTTCTTTTCTCATACACTGACAACAGATGGTCTCTGAAGCCTTCAGAGAAGGGGATCAAGAGACTCCTGAAGATAGAAAGAGCTCTAGTCGGGGGAAGGCAGTTGTTCAGGTGACAGTTTTGGGACCATAGCCCACACCCTCCCTGAGAGGTCCCTCACTGAACGTGGGAGTGGTGGACTGACAACAGAGAAAGTTTCTGAAGGCACAATCAAGGAAAGTTAGCTGAAAACCAATAATTCAAAGATTCTGAGGCACTGTTGGCAATGCTCACCCATGCTGTGCACACAACTTCAGTGCTGCCTTGGTCCTGAGCACCCCATATATTTACTTCACACTGTGCAGGCCCTCACACCAAGCAGTACCAGCAAATGATGCCAAAATCACCTTGGTTCAGATGGAAGATGAGCATGTTATACTCTGCAAGGATTTTATTGTACAAAAAAAATGCTTTCTGCTCCTCCAGAAATATTAAATGATTTATTTACATAAACAGAGACTTCCAATATTAATCTATCAGCCTTCTTCAGTGTATAAGTATGAAGGTAGTTATCTTTATACTGTTACAAAATTTTTGATTTTTAAGAATGGTGATTTCTCAGAAAATTAGGAAACAGCTTTCCTCATGACCCAGTAATACCACTTTTGTGTATATATCCAAAGGATGCTCAATCGTTCCATAAGGACATGTGCTCAACTATGTTCAGAGCAGCATTATTTGTCATAGCCAGAATGTGGAAACAACCTAGATGCCCTTTGACCAAAGAATGGATAAGGAAAATGTGATATATTCACACAAAGGTGTACTACACAGCAGAAAAAAAATCAGCATCTTGAATTTTGCAGGCAAATGGATGGAGATAGAAAACATCATTTTGAGTGAGGTAAGCCAGACCCAGAAAGGGAATTATCACATGCACTCACTCATAATCCCAGAGAACCTAGACAACAATGAGGACCCTAAGAGAGACATACATAGATCTAATCTACATGGGAAGTAGAAAAAGACAAGATCTCTTGAGTAAATTGGGAGTATGGGGACCTTGGGGGAGGGTTGAAGGGGAAGGGAGAAGCAGAGAGGAGAGCAGAGAAAAATGTTAAACTCAATAAAAATCAGTAAAAAAAAAAAAGAAAAAGATAAGATTTGCTATTTGAGTTCCTGACTTGAACTTCAAGTATATACACATGCAGACACACAGAAAAAAAATAATTAAATTAAATTTCATTTGACATTAGTAAGAATTTTCAGCAATTTAAGAAATGTCCCTAAATACTCTTCTGCCATTTTGTCCATGCATTTATGTGAATCAGCATTCTTAGCACAATTATTACAAAATAAAATATAGATGAACTCTAAGAAAACATGGGAGATGCTCTGTATCCTGTAGTTGTCAAGATTTATTTCAGATTTAAAACTTCATGTAAAAATAAACAAATTATATCCACCTTATCAGAATGAAAATTAACTCACATTTTTAATCAATAGTAAAATTATGCATATACTTCAAAATTATTTAAAATAACTTTATTTTTTATCATCAGTAAATGTCTTATTTTTTCTTATTGTATATACTAATATACTTAGGTCATCTGCAAATTTTGCAAGTAAAGGAGATGGTGAGGAGAAAAAACTCCAAGAATCTCTGATGTAGAGAATAAGGAGTACAGATAAACACTGGATGTGCACAGACATGTGTGGACAGGTTTGGCAGGAAGAAGGAGAATTCCACTATAGAATGTATACAAGTAGGCAACTCAAGCTGTCCTACAAAGAGAGTAGCATTTATCTCCTTCCCCTGTCTCTGCCTGACTCTCTCTACATATCTTTGTTCATACTCTCCCACACATATGAACACAAGCTTGCCTTTTGCTCTGAATTTGAGCCCACGATACTTGAAGCTGTATCGAGTGATAACTGGAACAACATAATAATGACTGAGGGATCAACTTAGTGCTGTTGAATTCTGGGGTGGGAGAGATAACAAAGTGAGAATGGGAGTGGAAACAGCACCAAGTGGCTTCCACTACTCTAATGGAAACCTAATAAAAACTGTGTTACACTGTCTGAACTCCACCAGTCCTATCTCAGGATGCTGTGCAGTGCCCAGCAAATAACCAGGAGACTTCCCTGAGATGCTCTTTCATGAGAACACTGCTGTCAGACATTAAATAGGACCATGAATTCAAGGACAGATCAAAGAACTACCCACATGGACCACAGCCCTGGGCTCAGTGAGGAGTCAGCTGCTCATACGAACTGAGCTCCACTCTGTGCCTGCCCTTCTTTACATTTTACTCTTTTATAAACCTATGTGATATGATTCAGTTCTATTCTTTTTAGAAACAAAGTGTGTGTGTGTGTGTGTGTGTGTGTGTGTGTGTGTGTGTGTGTACATATGAAATTATGGTATGACAGAATATTTTACATTGTGCAACAAAACCAAAAATATTTACTAACTGGCCCTACACAGAAAATTTTAAACAGTCTGAAGCCTAAGACTCAAATTCCTGTGGAAGTCTCCAGGCGCAAGGGCAGATCAGAAAATATTCTCCACGCATAGATCTTGGCCTTCATCTACAACTCCTTCTGACATTTAAGGTAGACCAGGAGCAGGGAGATAATAAGTGCTTTTCTATATTTTCCATCTTCTTGAGAAACAACCATGCAGCTCTTAAAAGTCCAATAAAACACTGCAGAGTGTGTTAAGCCACAATTTCTGCATCCTCTGCTGTTCAGTTTTGACTCTCTAGAAAAGTCCATAGAGCTCTTGTTAAAGGGTGGATCCATAAGTTCCACCCCAGGGATTGCATGCCCTTGGTCTACTGTTCTATGCATTGGAATCATCATTTTAAGCACCTTGCTGAGTGACCTGATACAAGTACGTGAGAAAGCATACATTTTAATGCCAGCAATTTTTGAATTTAGAATGGCTTACATTATTGAGAGATAGCTTAGGTGTTAAAAGTGCATGAGCACCTACTATGCTAGCAGAGGACCTGAAATGAGTTTCTAGCACCCACAAGAGCAGATTACAGTCTCCTGTAACTCCAGAGATACCATATCGCTGGTTTCCATGGATACCTGCACTCACTAGTGTGTAGAAAATATACACACATACACATAAAATAAATTTTGATAAAGGACTGAATTTTTTAAAAGGAACTTAAAATCCAGACTGTGGGAACATGGGGTTCATTCAGCCTAACTCACTTGCACAGGGATACAGTGGTCATATGACTCTGAGGTTGCTGCTGTTCTTATTGATACAACAAACAAATGCCTAAGGCAACCTAACTGTACAGAAAAGAGGGGAATTTCTCCCAAGTTTGGAGGATGTAGTTCCAAGACTGGGGATTCCTATTTGTTTCAGCCTCTGGTAAAGTTTAAGCACTGAGTGATCACACAGCATGGGAATGCATAGGAAGAAGAAATCTCCTAACCGGAAACCAGCAAGTGGTTGAGGGTAGCGGCTGTCTTCTAACAGGGGTTCACTCCAACCAACTCTTCTGACTGCAGATCCCAAGGACTTCAGGAGTCCATGGTTGCTTTGACCTTTTAAGCATCAAAGTTTTCACGGGATCTCCACATTCAACCCATATGCAAGCTATCACATCAATGAACAAATAAAAGTTTACAACCCAATGGAATGTTGTTGGAGGGAGGGAGGTGCTTGTTGGTTCCTGGCTTCCTGGCTAGCTTAAACCTGAAATAATCACACAGAAACTGTATTAATTAAATTACTGCTTGGCCCATTAGCTCTAACTTCTTATTGGCTAACTCTTATATTAATTTAACCCATTTCTATCAATCTGTATATCACAACATGGCTGTGGTTTACCAACTATAGTTTCCAGCATCTGTCTTAGGTGGCTCCATGGCTTCTCTCTGACTCCACCCTTCTTCCTCCCAGCATTCAGCTTAGTTTTCCCCACCTAGTTCTGTTCTGCCCTTGCCATAGGCTCAAAGCAGTTCTTTATTCATTAACCAATGAAAGCAACCCCAGAATACATGAACTGTAAAAAGCTGATTAAAAATACATAAGGAAAAGATGCTTAATGCTAGCTGAATATGTTTCTGACTGACAACAGAGAATGTGAGAATTGTAAGAAAAAATGCATGAAATGGGGTTAATACTGTTTTCATTATACTGAAGACTTGAAGAAAATGAGGGCAGAAAGTCAGAGAAATATCTCGAACATGAATGCCCAGGAGAGAGTTACAATTAACATAGATGTTGGCACATTCAGGAAATAAAATAGTAAGGCCTGGTGGTGGGGAATATAGCTCAATAGTAGCATGCACAAGGTATATGAGAAATAAGATCAATAATCAGTATATATATGCAGAGAACCACAGAGTTAGCTCAGCCTAGCTGCCTTGAGAAGCATGAGTCATTGGTTTATGAGGCTAGAATCTATGGCCCTTGGGGCACAATCTGCCTTACAGTTCCTGAGAGACCAATGCACTCCCTCAGGCTGTGAAGCATTCAGGTCAGTTTGTGTTTCTCTGCATCTTCCCTTAGTAGTCAAGGAAGTACGAAGGCTTGACAGGATAATTGGTCTTAGATATTAATCTTGTGGACCTTGTATGACTTGCAGGCTTAACTGTATCCTGGCAATGACAACTGTAGTGATTCTCGTAATTGCCATTGTATTCTATTTCTGATAAAGGTGTAAATATCTGATTGCTCTCAACAGAATCTTCACAGTCTCAGGTATACTGTGACCCCTCCAACCCAGCCTGTTTTTATTCCTTGAAGCAATTTGTGGTACAATTGGCCAGGTAAGTAAGGGCAAGTGCATGCCTACACACACACACACACACACACACACTGATCAACTTCCCACGGATTTACATTTTATATAAAAAGAAAAGGTATTTCCTTCCATGCAGCAATCTGGGCACAGAGTGACATGTAGGATGAATGTCACTGGCCTCACACATGGGAAGACAAACTCACGAATGCAGTTGACCTCTTTGTGGTGAGATGACAACATCACCTGTGTGTACTAGTCTGCGCCCATCTGTCCTGTGGGTTAAGGCAATGGGAATCCTTCTCTACAGGGTACCACCAAATCCTAGATGACTGTGAGCTATTTTCATGGTTGCTCTACAGCTGTTCCTTGTTTGTTTGTGAGCTTTATTGAAATGTACATCTTCTTGAAAAGAGTTTTCTCTCCACCCTGTTAATCTCTTCCTCACCCCTGTTGTCTTACAGGACTCAGCTTGTGGAGTTCCCAGTTTACCAGTGACAGAGTGGGAGACATGGGCTTCAGGCTCCTAGCAGAGCTTCTGCTTTTCAAGAGGACAACTCTGAACACGCCTGACATCTCAGAGATGACGTCACCGCCATGCTCTTGTTACTGTACAGCAGGGCCTTGCACGGTCCAGGCCACTGTTCAGTAGCTGAGTTCATCTCCACTCAAAGCTTACATTACCTTTTCTTAGCTTGTAATTCTTTCCTAGCTGTAGAATTCCTAAAACTAAACAAAGGTGAGAGAGAGAAGTTAGAAGGATTCCACCTGTTGCTCCTTCTGGTGGGAAGTATTCTGTCTTAAGGATGGATCTATGTTGTAGCAGAAGTTGACAACAGGAAAATTCCCAGTTTGTAAATTTCTTTTTCATTATGAGTACATACAGTAATAATAAATTGTAATAGTCAAGGAATAAATTTTCTGTTAATCTCAGAACACCACTGAACTTCTGCCTGACAAATAATTTCCCAGTTTACAGAATGCACAGGGTTTTGTTTTTCCTCCTCCTGAGCAGTACAGAATTGCATGGCAAGGTCTCCTCTCTACCCTCTACCTGTTGAAGGTGGTGGTTCAACTATTCCCCGTTTCATTTCCTTCTCCCTCTTAGCTCAAGCATTTCCATTGTGACAGGCATCATTTGGAGATGTCTCTCATTGCAGCCGTAAAGCATTTAAGGGTGCTTAATCATTCTTCACAGCACAAAGCACACTTTGCATTATTAACCACCCACCTTTACAGAGAAACTTTGTCTCTAACAAGTACAATGCACTTGATGCTTCCTTCTGTATCATTTCTGCCAGGTCACAAGGGATTTGTTCTTTTATTGTTCAGGACTCTCAGCCGAATATGCTAATCTGTATCAAAGCACAGATAAAAAATGTTGGAGGAGGGAGCGCTTGTTCGTTCCAGCTGCCCAGAACCAAAATAATCACACAGAAAATGTATTGATTAAGCACATCTACCTCCGGCCATGGATCCATGGCAGCCCCTGACTCCTCCCTTCTTTTTCCCAGCATTCAGTCCAGTCCTTCCCGCCTACCTAAGATCTGCCCTATCAACAGGCCAAGGCAGTTTCTTTATTCATTAATGATAATCACAGCACACAGAGGGGACTCGCACATCACAAAAAAAAAAAAAAACAAAACCAAAATCTAATATTCTTGAGTTTAAGAAAATGAGTATTTGTTGTAGGAAAACACGAGTGCATTTGTTCTAACGTTTGTGATTCGTGAGGATGTAAAGCAGCTCTCAGGGTCGTGTGTGCACAGGATCCCAGGTATAGTGTCCTTGGTGGCTCTGGGCTTGGCACTCCTGGGGCTTTTGCATTCCTGGGCCTGATGGAAGAGTGACAGCCTGAATTTCCTCCAAATGGCCTTATTTGTGGGTATCTTTTCTCAGAGTTCTAAGGTTGCCCCCTTGTGGCAATCCAAGGTATATGTTTGGAAGATGTTGCTTCTAAAATCCAACAAAGGCCACGGAAGGAATTTAAGACATGAGGTCTTTCTCTAGGATGAAGATAAGCGTGATCATGCTTTACCACAAAAGCACAATGGTTGTGGGGGAGGGGTCAGAGGAAACTGTGACCAAAATTGACATTTTGCTGCATTGTGTTGGGCAATCATTTAGCTTCTCTTGTTCGATTAGTTGTGAGTCAAAGCCATTAACAAGGGAGCCATCTTTGTGCCCCCACACTTAGCATCTCTAATCCAAGCCACAGTGTATGTAAAGTGTTACAATAGCACTTAATTCATCTCACAAGACTGTTGTGAGGAATAAGTGAATTAGCACACAGAGACTGGAACACTCCTAGTGAAAAGACCCCAACCAATTCTACATAAGAAGGAACTAACTAAGTAAACTGGGTAATGGAAAACTACAAAATGTGACAAACAAATTTGACTGTTGCCTGCACCTCAGCGGATTCTTCCTCCCCCGCTGGGTAGGAAGACTAGTGGTTATCAGAACCGGTTGCAGTCCTCCTCCCCTGGGCAGATGGTTATCAGAACTAGTCGCAGCAAATGATTACCAAACTGCAAACTGAGTCACAGCTGGAACAGGCAGGATGTCACGTACAGAATGTCACAATCAGCAGGATGTCACATCCTTGCGGTTTTTCTGGGAATAGGCCGAACTATGCTAATTTCGTTCTGGGTTGAACTCTGGTTTGAATGTCTAGACCAATCCCAATTGTACCCGTACCCCATATTATAATTCATGTAAAACTTGTGGGTTTTGCCTATAAAACCTTGCTTACTTGGATGCTCGGGGTGCTCAGCTATCTCAAGCTGTGCACCTTCTTGCGCAATCGTGGAACAAACCTCTTCCTTTTGCATCTGATGGTCTGGTCATTGAGTCTGGGGGCTCCACGGTGGTAAGACCAATCTGAGGGTCTTTCACTAGTAATATTTTAGCATGTGAACAACAGCCCTCTATAGTGTTCACCCTCTCAGCTGCAGCACAATTCTGTCCATCTAATGCATATTTCTCCAGATTTTCTGAAATAAGATTTAAACCAAAGACCAAGGAACTAAGAGATGTGTCTTAATTCTGCATAATTCTGCAGCATTTAGTCATCTAACATGTGACTGCACAGTCAGTTCTGTGCGACATAGACCCTGGGTGGTGACAAGGATAGAGGCTGATTGACACAAGTAACAGTCAGACATTCCACAGTACCCCACTATCACTGCATCAGACCTCTTTGAATTGGGTAATTACAGTTCAATGTCTTGGGAGTCTGCCACTGACATACATTCAGGTGTCTGTCCCAGGCAGCAGGAGTTCTTAGGAATCCAGATCAGAACAACCACCTACCGACCCAGAACAGTGTCAGCTGCAGATGTACTACAGCAAGATGGGCCTGTGTCCAAGGCGCGTGGCTCCCTAAATATGCTCAGTCAGTCATCCTCAGACTACAGGGACTCATGGATCAAAAACCATTATACTGAAACCAGAGAAACTAAGTCATCCAAAATACAAACATAAAATGAGAATTGGGACAAATATCTTCTGGTTGCAAAGATTTGCCTATTTTCTTACTGTCTATAAAGTAATAAAGAAAATTCGAACCATCAGTTCCTATGCTCTGGTCTTTCCCTGTATCATATGTGGGATAAATACAGACTGCATTTCTTTTGATCTAAAATTACTACTTTTCCCCCATTTAAATATGTTTTTAAATTATGCATGACATTTTAATGTGATAATGTTCATTTTTCTTTCTTAGTAAAGCCTGTTAATAATTCAGTGCTGCATTTATAATCATTGATGGCATTTCAGATTTAAAATTAGAAGAAGAAAAACTGACGCTGAGTATAACACAGTATGAGGGATCAAATGAAAAGTCTTTCTGGGTATTTTCAGGTTATAAACCCAGCAAGAGATATCTTCAAATTGTAGAACTCTTGGGATTTTTAAATGTACACATTGATTTGCTCACAAATGTATGCACACATGCACACACACACCAAGAAGTAGATACACATCCACATATTCTCAAACTACTTCTATTGCTACTGATACCATCCCCAAATCCTCCTGTGGAATATGCATGTCTTTGACCACAGTGTAGACCTTGGAGAGAGGAGAAACTAGACTAAGAGAAGCCCTGACTTCTTTTATTTTCAACACATCAGGACATTGAGAAATCTGGCTAGGTGAGTCCTCTGATGCACATGAACAACATGGTCCAAGGTTTGAACATTAGTTTCTGTTTATTTTTTCCCTATAAACTTTGGCCAAAGCTTAAGTTCCAGTGAGAGGAGTCAGACTTCTGAGAACTCTCAAGAATGCACTACTCACTCTGATTCTTCTTGTGGACCTTCCTAACTTTCTTAGTGAAGAAGTAATGTCAACATGGCAGTATATCAGAAAGCAGGGGATGGAATGTCAGAAGTAAGTGAACTTTTTCTCAGTTGCATGAACCTGTGTTGGGTATATTCTCTCTGCTCCTATGTGCCAGGAAGAAAAAGAAGGGACTGTCTCAAGATTTCCTGTCAGGAAAACAACATTCATAGCTTCAATTACTTGCACATCCTGATCACCTTCAAGGCTCAAACTCTCAATCTGACTGAAGTGAAAAATAAGTTTACACGTGTGGTCTGTGCAGACCACAGAACACCGCACATGGGAATCAATCTCTCTCTCTCTCTCTCTCTCTCTTTCTCTTTCTCTCTCTCTCTCTCACACATCCTTCTCATGTGAGCTACTGTAAAAGAATAAGAATGCTGGCTTGCCTGATGCCTGATGCTTTTCAGAGAGAAATGACGAGATCCCAGTCATAAGTTACATGCTTACATGGCTGATGCCCTACTGCTGTTGACTTGAAATTCATAAGATGTTTCTCTAAACTTGCAGCTTTCTGCTTGATGGTGGGTCAGTGTGCACGTGGTACAGGGATATTGCATGCCCTGTACCCACTTCCTGTCATTGGAATCTACATGCATCATCCATGATGCTCTGAGTAACAGATTATGCCGGTTGATGAGGCCAGTGACCCCAAAGGTCAAGTTGTGTGTTACATGTTCTCAGTCTGTTTTGGATGGTAAACTATTCTCACTCAGAAAGCAGGAACCAACCAACTCCATGGAATCTATTGTTCTTCACTTGGTATTACTGTAGTAGCCAACTGCTAATGTAGGAATAGTTATAGAGAAGAAAGAAAGAATAGTCAACCAGAACTCATTTCTCCTCCAGAGATAAAAAAGTAAAAGAAATCACTAACTTAAAATGGTACAATTCTACCGTTGCATAAAAAATCACATATGGATAAATATCTACATGTACTTGTATATACATATAAAAGATATGTAGACACTGGATATATAGGAGCAATTTATATAAGCTCCTAATACATGCTGTATAATTTCAGTGGTTTCATATTCATCTTAGATTTTCTAATTTTAAAGTACCATCCAAATTTTTTAATTATTAAAATATGAAAGATTTAATTTAAAGCACTTAAAACTAACACTACACATTGCAAAGGTTGGTGGCAAATAAAGTTAGTATTTTTACTTCAAATACTTTTAAGTAGCAATTAAATGCTAAAAGGAGAGAGAAGTATGGAAAGTTGGTGCTCTCTTGCTTGCTTGTTTTTGTTTTATCTTTGTTGAGGCAATAGGGTCTCACTCTGTGGTCCAGGCTGGTCCTCAATCCTGCAAGATTCCTGCCTCCAACTCTCTAGTGATACAGTTGCAGACACATGCCCCTCTGCCTAGCAAGAAAAAGTTTTCTAATTTAGTACACCTGACACGCCTTTTTCCCTCCTAATGAAGTAACACTTGGCACTGTCATTTTTTACTGTGCCCTGTAATTATTTTAATAGGGTTTAATTTACTGTTTTTAAGTTTCTTACATTAATTCAATGTACCTTGATCATATCCACCCCCACCCTATCTCAAACTTTCTCCAAGACCCCCTTTTTGCTTCTCCCTCTCTCTCTCTTTTTGGTTCACTCAGGATAGAATTCATGATCAATATATAAGAAAGAACACAGAAATGCCAGGAGAGAAGTAGAAAATATCTTTTGACTTACTTGCTGGCTCCGATGTCTCTGACTTCTCTGCCTGCCACACTCTCACCTATAGTCCTCCTGATGTTACATCATCTCATCTGGCAAACACTGATACTCACTAGGCTCATAGGTTTTATGCTTTACTTCAGAAGACTTCGTGGTTATCCTTACTGATTCAGTTCCAGGATAGCCTGAAGAAGAGATAGCCTATTCACTCTATTGAACACATTGCTGATAACTTGTATCTGAAGTTTGGGGTGGAGATTTGTTGGAGGCAGACTAAGTAGTGCGTGACATCTATGTCTTGTATATACTTAGCTCCTTTAGTATCAGAGTGAGGTCAATGAAATCAGTGAACACACTCAGTGCCCATTTGCTGCATCTATATGTGAAGGATCATCACTGTCATAAATGGGTGCCTTTGGCAACTGTGGAGATGTCATGAGTTTGGGCATCATCCATGATTGCTCTTCTTAGGTAAGTTAACTACCCTCTGAGTACACTTCCTCCTTAATGGGGAGTAGAAAGTCTCACAGGAAAAAGTCCTCCACTGAACAGCGAAACACATTATATTTACCACCTCAACAGTTTTTACAATAAGGACATGGACCAGGCCCCCTTCTTACCTGCATCCATCCAGGATTCTGAGTAATAGGCTATTCCTGTGAATGCATGAGCTCTATCCAGATTCTTTCTGCAAAGTCTGATGATTCCAGAAGTCACAGTAATTAGCAGAAGCAAGAGTGGTGGTCACAATAAAGCCAGCTAGCCTGACCTGATGTCACCATGGAGCTGAGGGCAAGAGCCCATGTATAGTGTCAGTTGGGATGACAGAACAGTGTACTAAGAGCCCATGTGTAGTGTCAGTTGGGATGACAGAACAATGTACTAAGAGCCCATGTGTAGTGTCAGTTGGGATGACAGAACAATGTACTAAGAGCCCATGTGTAGTGTCAGTTGGGATGACAGAACAGTGTACTAAGAGCCCATGTGTAGTGTCAGTTGGGATGACAGAACAGTGTACTAAGCTCTGACTGGTTCTCTCTCCCTCTCAGACTCTGAGAGCTGCCTGATAACCTTGGAGTAAATGTTGTGCTTACCTTAGCTGGGACTCTCTCTGACACCCAAATGAAGCCTCAGTTAATGTATATATTGTGATTCCATCCCAGGAAGTCTTGACAAATGGTGTAGAAACAAATAATAACTCATTTCTGAGAATTTTTCTCTACTCTACTTGGAAAGGCCAGCCAAATCTTATTGATGACAGTGTTCTGGAGGAAGAATGATGGATGCTTATTTCATACGGTGTTAGAGGAATGATTACGGCATCTGGATATGCCAGATCAGGTACAAAGAGATAAGTTAGCTTAAGGGGAAGAATGTCCTTTGCTTTATATCTATGTGGATTGTAGAACAAATATTCATGTGCTAAAGCATCGTGACTCCCAAAAGACATTTAAAAGAGCCAGTTTAAGTTCATTGGAACTCTCAGGAAAGGCCACTTGATTTGATTTGGTTTCATGAAGTACATGTGGTAGCCAGTTAGGGCTGCTATAAGAAAATACCTTATACTAAGTAATTTATAAAGAAGAGAAATCTACTGCTTATCATTCCATAGCCTGGGTCTTGCCTCCCATTGGGTGATGCATCATTGAGCTGTGCTATTGCAGTAGAATAGAAAAGAGCTCCCTCAAGTTTCCCTTCAGGATAACACAATTAACAGCTTCATCTACCCACATGTCCTAATGACCTCTCAATACCACACAAATGAAAATTAGGTTCCATATGCCTTGCTCAGAGACACAGACATGCAGACCACACTGCACAGCACACTAGGGTGTCCTATACATACTCTTGTCATGCCTGTTACTGGGAAAGAATGACGGTTTGACTGATGTGATTCAAGAACCACCATGAGGTATTATGTTTAGAGTTATCAGAGACCAGTGAGCCTTTTTCCCAACAGGAATCTGTGCATGGAATATAAGACACAGACGAGGGGGAACAGAAAGGACAGTAGAATTTAACAAGGTCTCCGCACAGTTTTCATAAAGTCTGCTTTGATTGAAGAATTACTCCAAAAGCATCAGCCTCGAGTTCCTGGGCCTCTGCAAAGAATTTGTGTAGCTTTCTCGCTTCACCTTCACTGTGGCACTGGCTCCTCTTCCAGAATGTTCTGTGGGATCTGGAGAGATATCTATTGTTAGGCTTTATATATAGATGCTACTTTCTTTTTGCTTAAAAATTAGAGATTTGTGTGAGTTAGAATGATGCTCTGACCATCGACGCCCAACACTCTCTTCCCTTCTGCACTGAAAATCTCCACTTCCTCTGATTCAGCTCTTTATTGCCAAGAGTTCACCAGCCAAGGTCTTATCTTTCTTCAAGGAACAAAGACGGGAATGGGCTCCACAATTATCAGCAAGGGGGATTTGCCTGAAAGGAAAGAAAATTCAACTAAAATAGGTCTCAAAAGTAAAAGGAGATACCCTGTATCATTCAATAGAAATTTTTAAAACTCTTACCATCACTTAAGAATGTTAGGTATCAGAGTATAACACATTATATCTTCCTGCAGATCAGCCAGATCTAGAAATAAAAGAGTTTGCAGTTTCTCTCCTTAGGGTCTCGATATCTCAGACACATCTCCAGGTGTCACAGTTTCAGAGGACAGCATTCCACACTGGGAGGTAGAGCAAAATTAAATGGACTTCTTTTCATATACCTTTCCATTTTTACTAGGGCTGGCAATCTTTCTCAAAATTTAAGAACACTACCTTCAATACATATCCCTCTTCCAGAAAGATCACTGCCTTCATGTCCTGGGACTGACTCCTTCATACCTGAAAAACAATCTGTATTTCATAAACAAGACATAATGTGTTAATTGTCTTTTAGGAAAACAGCCCTGACTTCTAGCAATACAGAGACAAGTGGTTCTTTTTCTTATGAGAAAGCCAGGGTGGTGAAACCAGGCACTTGGAAACATAACTGAAAGGATGGGAAACAAGACTTACTTTTCGTGACTATGGCATAAATTGCGGAACTCACGCCAGTACCATGAAAATGCCTCTTTCTGCTGCTTTCCCTCATAGTTGGGCCATAAGGAGAAATGGGGCTGAGGACAGTAGCTGTGGAGATGAGACACTGTGAGAAGAAGGTGAATCACATCCATGGATTATTTCTTTTTCTTTTCAGATCTTTAGATGACGGCAGGTAAAGGGTGAGGATCCCATGCAGAGACAGATGAGTGGGAGGCAACTGTAAACGTTGATATCTGCGAAACACTGCCCTGAAGAGCCTGTGAAGACATGGCCCATGGTGATAAACATTGGAGAAGAAAGAGGAATTCAACTGGAAACAGTTCAGACTGCATCATAAAAAAAAAAAAAAACAAAAACAAACAAAAAAAAACGCTGAAACGCTGAGGACGGACCTGCTGAAAGAGAAGGCTAGAAGGCTAGATAGAAATCTGAGATAAGATGATCCTAACACAGGAATACATCAGCTTTTAATAACATCTGTGACCATTGTGTAAATGGATCACATTTTCTTTATCCACTGTTCAGTTACTCTGCTGTCAAAAAAAAAAAAAAAGGAAAAAATGACATGGTGAAATTTGCAGGCAAATAGACAAGAACTAGAAAAAGTCATGCAGAGTGTGGTAACTCTTACAGATAAGCATGGCATGTACTCACTTATAAGTGGATATTAGCTGTAAAACACAGGAAAACTGTGATGCCATCCACAGACACAAAGAGGCTAGATAAGAAGGAATGATCAAGAGGGGATGAATGGATCTCCTTGGAAAAGGGGAGCTGATTAGATTTTGCCAGTAAACTGGCAGCAGGTGGGGATGGGAACAGGCAGGGGGTAGGGAGAAAGGTTACTGAGAGAGACACATGGAATTAAAGGACATATTTTGGGTGAGGTGGAAACCTAGTGCACTGAAAACCCCCCGGAATCAACAAGAGTGATTCCAGTGAGAACTCCTAGTAATGGGGATACAGAGCCTGAACTGGCCATCCTCTGTAACCAGGCAAGGCTTCCAGTGGAGAGACTGGGACACCAACCCAGCCATGAAACCTTCCACCTACAATTTGTCCTGCCTGAAAGATGAGCTGGAGTAAAGGTGGCACAGGGCTTGTGGGAATGGGGGACTAGTGGCAGGTCCAGCCTGACAGCCACGCTGCGAGAGGCAGCTCATATCTGGAGGGCCAAGAACCAGGGGCTGGATAACCCAGACAGCAAGGACAGAACCAAACAGTTCCTGCAGGGTTGGAGGGAATCAATGAAATTATTCTTAATGATACTCCTATATACTTGTAGACCATAACCTAGCATAATTATCCCCAGAAAGCCTAAATCCAGCAACTGATGAGAGCAGATGCAGAGAACCACAGGGGAATCCTACAGAAGAGGGGAAGGATTGTATAAGAGCCAGAGGGGTCAAGGATACAACAGGAAAACCCACTGAATCAGGGCTCAAAGAGACTGAATAAACAATCAGGGAGCCTGTATTGGTCTGACCTTGGTCCTCTGATGTAGGATATCCTTCTGTATGTGTTACTTTATTGGTTGATGAATAAAGCTGTTTTGGACAATGACATAGCAGAGTAGAGACAGGTGGGAAATCAGAACAGAGATAGAGAAAGTAAATGGGGTCAGAGACACCATGTAGCTGCCAAAGAAGACAGATGCCAGAAAATCTTACTGGTAGGCCACAGCCTCGTGGTGATACACAGATTAATAGAAATTGGTTAATTATAAGCTATTGGCCAAACCATGTTGTAATTAATAGAATTTCTGTATTATTATTCAAGTCTGGGTGGTCAGGAAATAAACAAGCAGTCTCTGCTTACAGTCCTCTGCATATATGTCATGATTGTATAGCTTAGTATTCTTGTGGAACTCCTAACACAGGGAAAGGGGGGCTGTCTGCGACTCTCTTACCTGCTTTTCAGACCCTTTTCCTCCTAGTGGATTGCCTTGTCCAGTAACCCAGGGAGGCCTGCCCTTTTTCAAAGAGAAACAGAGGAGGAGAGGCTCTGGGGTAGAGAGAATGGGGATGGGGTCTGGGAGGAGAGGAGGGAGGGGAAACTGCAGTGGGGTGTGATATATGAGAGACAAAAATTCCCTAACCATAGCAAACCTTATAATGCAACACATGCACAAACAAATATGGTTGTTTGGAACCAATCCTAGTTCCTAACAGTAGAACCCTTTTTGTGACATCTGGTTCTTCTTATTATCTGCCTCAGAAAGCTTCTTGAACATTAGTCGTTAATCTTACTTATCTGTAATGAATGAATTTGAGAAAATTTCAATGTGATGCGACTTGCAATGTTAGTGCAACTGATGTTTAAGGAACAGGAGAGAGACAGATCTAATAAAACACATGGAAGTCATTTATTGATATTTTGTTCTCCTGGCTGGATAAAATAGCAAAAGAAGATATGTATCATTTCTTAATCTTTTTTTTTGATGGTTCAGAAGGATTTTTTTATTGATTTGTACTGAGCTCTACATTTTTCTCTGCTCCCTCCCTGCCTTTCTGCTCCCCTTCAACCCTCCCCCAAGGTCCCATGATCCCAATTTACTCAGGGGACCTTGCCTTTTTCTATCTCCCATGTAGATTAGATCTATGTAAGTCTCTCTTAGTGTCCTCATTGTTGTCTAAGTTCTCTGGAATTGTGATTTGTAGGCTGGTTTTCTTTGTTTTATGTTTAAAAACCACTTACGAGTGAGTACATGTGATCATTGTCTTTCTGTGTCTGGGTTACCTCACTCTAAATGATGTTTTCTACCTCCATCCATTTTCCTGCGAAATTCCAGATGTCGTTATGTTTTCTCCATTGTGTAAATGTACCACATTTTCCTTATCCATTCTTCGGTTGAGGAGCATTTAGATTGTTTCCAGTTCTGGCTATGACAAACACACATTTCTTAATCTTAATCTAAGGACCTTACTTCTCATATATTACCACTAATGAATATAAAATCCCTATCTGTAAGTAACCAAATCAAGCCTTATTATAAGTTCTCAGAGTTACTTGACTTGAAGATGTACCTTGCATTTTTAAAACAACCTGTTAGAGAAAACAATGTGTCACACAGTACACAGTACATTTTGGGACAGTAACAGAATTGTTGCTGTTTCCCCTGTGCCTCAGGAGTCCAGATATATGAAGCCAGGAAATCGGGGTAAATAAAAAAATTACTGCTGCCCCTGATTCAAAGGATAACACAAAAAGACTATATAGAAGCCTGATCAAATACTTCCTGAAGAGTCGCTCCCAGGAGAAAAAGGAAAAACAATGGAAACTCTATTTTTAAGTTATCTATCATCTATCATTCCATTATCTATTTATTTACTTTCATTTTGTCATCTATTTTCTGACACTCTCATTCTTGTGCATCACCTATCTTCTGTCTATCATCTCTCTAACATGGTATTAAGATATTTAGGAGTTGGTTTTAAGTGTTCTGAACTTGACGAATCCCAGTGCTGTAACACAGGCTGACGGTAGGACCGTGCAGAGGTGATGTTACATCTCCATCCTGTACTCAGCTCAGATCAGGGCTTCAGAAACTCATTCTCTCTCACTGGCTCATTCCTCAGATGCCATGAGGTTCACTTCATTAAGGAAGATAATTCACTTCACTTACAACACATGGACACACACGGACTTAAGGTTTAGATACATCTAAAGAGGACCTTCAGAGAAAATCTGGACCAGTGTTTGACAATTACTGGTACCTTGGCTTAGCCAAATGAATACATAAAATCAATCCTCATTTCACAAAAAGAAGTGGCAAATTACACACTGAAAGGAACCAAGTGGTCAGCTTTCCGTGCTGTCAGGTCTTACCTTCTGTGTGTAAGCTCCTCAGCCTTGTTATTACACCTAAAACTGGTGAATATCCCGGTCCTCATCATTACACAGGATAATGTACCCATTCCTCAAGCACATTAATATACACAACACATCAAAGAGCAGTTAGTCACATGACACAAACTATCCTAGGCTATGGTGTCAAAAGAGAACAGACTATAGGGTTTAATCCAGGTGAAGGGAGAAGAAGCCAGGTGTTTCCATAAAAAATAACTAGTCCTTTCCTAACTAGCTACAAGGAATCACAACACAATGTTTCCATTAAAGAATTCTTGGTGATCAGTTGATAAAGGTGAAGACCGTTCTTCTTGTAAAGTCTTTATCATGGATAATCCCTGCTCGCAAAAAAGGGATTATTACCAAAAGCCACACATAACATGAGTTCCGGAGAGCTTATCAGAAAAGTGGCATATTCATATTAGGAACTGGGATAACAAAGTAAGTATTGATTTAAGCAAATTCTACCAATAGAAACTGCAACTAATGTATTAACGTTCAGTTTTTAAAATATCCAAATTTCACCTCGCACCGCACAAATATAAGGGGATGACTATGCACAGCAAATTGAACCAGTCTTGTTGGTTCCAAAAAGACATCAGGTGGTTTTCTTTCAGACATGAATTTAGTGGTCTGCTATCACTAGGCTTTGTGAGCTTAAGAAAGCTACTTGCACTGTGGAGTTCTGTTTATTTTCACTGGTCATTATATAAATTGGTTTTCACAGTTTTCTTAAGGATTAAACATGATTACACATGTAAGAGATTCAGAGCTTAGGTAAACACAGACAATAGTTCCTTGCCTTAGAGGCTGAGAGACTATTGATATACTTACCATTTTATGTCCTTCACTTGCCTATATGTTCTAGCTTGCTGTGATGAAACACTGAGCAAAAGCAACTCAGGGAGGAAAGTGTGTATTTTATCTTGTAACTTAGTCTATCATCTAGGGAAACTAAGAACTCAAGAGAAGCTGAGGCAAACATCATTGGGGTATGCTGTTTACTGGTTTGCTCTGCCCTTTCATACTGAGTCAGGTACCTTATACAACCCAGAAACATCTGTCCAGTAGTGGCACCATACACAGTGGGTTTGGTACTCTCTCATATGCCATTAATCAAGACAATGACCCACAAACATGTCCACATCTCAACATCACATCTTACTGCACAGAGGTAAGGACATGACTGAGCACAGCAAATTAAAGCAGTCTTGTTGGTTGTTCAAATGGCCCACAGACCTGCCCAAAGGCATCACCACTACAGACAGGCTCTCTTTCTTTCTGTCCTCTCTGTCTTTGTCTCTCAGACACACACACACACACACACACACACACACACACCATTCCCAGCATAGTATTGCAGTTCTGTTGTCTTTATTGGGAAAGCCTATGCTAATAATTTATTCTTAATTAAAGTAGTCTTATGTTATCCAAAAAAGGCAAAGTATGCCTGAAACGTGGAATTACTTTGCACAGGACAAGTAGGCCCATTGAACAATACAGAAGAGGCTGTTGGAAATGCCACACTAAAAGGGGATGGGGCAAGCAGAGATGGCCAGTGCACCTGACTTGTGCACTGTTCACTTTGCAGCTGTTCCTTTTCTCTAGTAATGGGTTTGAAATATTTGTGTCACTATGAATGATTATGGGAGAACATTGTGTTCTCTGAGGCTGAGCAGCAATAGATCTTCACTTCTTTCTGGAAAGCAGAACTCAAATTTGGATAAATGTTACTAGGACACTGTAAGAATGAAGAGATGAAGAGAGGGTGAGAAACTGAAGAGCCAACTAGAGCTTTGTCAGCTGTTACCTTAAACCTTTGGAAATGGATGAGCCCATTAAGCCTTTTTCCTTTCAGAACTCAGGAACATTAGCTGTTCACATAAGATTAAACTGATTTCAGAGGGGAAGACTAAAAAGCTGTTTCTCTCATCTCTAAGTCTAGGGATTGTTTTATTAATTGTTCATAACAAAATCATAGTTTAAAAAAACAAAATATTTGTTTGAGGTCAAAACTGTTACAGAAATGGAAATGAAGCATATTTTACATATAAGTAATACTTTGTGACTGTTATTTTTAAATTTTTACATCTGACAAGTAACCAATATTGAAAAATTGTCTTTATTTAATCTTATGAGAGAAATGTTGGCCATCCTGACAAGAAAAAGATTAAGTGAGATGAACTTTTGGAAGTTTAAAATTAGAAGCTTCCCTGTCAAGAGTTTTTATCAGGTATCTTTTATTATAATGTGTAATGTTCTATTTGTGAAATGCTTGAATATGCAGAATAATGAACTAAACACAAGGAGAGTACAAATTGTGTGTGTGCGTTTACGTGCGCAAATATTGTCTAAAAGCAACAAATGAAGAATATAAAGTGCTCAAAATTGATATGCAATGGAATAACTAAACATTGGAAACCACTTTTGTGGACCACTTTCATCTTCACCAGAAGCAACTGTGACTGGATTGCTCACAAGTGTCCTTTGAGAGCCAACCTGGTGTGGTGGCCTTCCCTCATGGAAAGGGATGGCCGGGGACACTCAGCCCTCCACTGAGATTTTAGCCTCTCCCTAGCATGCTTCCTGCTGAGTTTATGTAATTCTTTCCCAGCAGCACACGGTCATAATGTCTTGGAAGCTGTCAGTTTATACATACCATGGAAGGCTGACTGAAGGGAGAACACTGTCTATAAGTCTCTCAGTAAGTTGACATCTATGCTGAGGTGATACTTTGCAGTAGTGCAGATGTTTGGGGTCACACACATTGGCAAGTTTCCCCTTCACCTATGCAATAGAAGCAAGCCCAATAAACTTATTGTTAGATCTTGCAAGACTAGGGTGGAATCAGTCCTTGGGTCCCATCATTGGCTCTTTCCATGGTCAGCAGATATCTGCTCTCTTGTCTCAGGAAACGTTTATATAACCACAACTGTGATTCTCTAAAGTAAGTACTGTTCTTCAGGTGTGCTCCTGATATTATCCACCATTGTCTCTCCTTCAAGAAGGAATTATATTGCAGCTATAATTAAATAATTAAAATAGAAGAGTGCACAGTACAGAAGATCGCAGCAAGATTGACAGGATGAATGTTTGTGCAGACCTGCCATGCTCAGTTCCAGTTAAAAGATATGTTAAAAGTGCCACCCAAATGTATAAGTGTTATATTTAGTTTCAGATCATGTGACTCAGTACTTTTATTTCTTTCAAATTTTAAACAAGTACACTGTGTATTTATAAAAAGTTAAGGTAAGAATGGAGGCAATATAAAAGTTAATTGATCCAAGAAAGTTATTTTTTATTTACTGAAAAACAATGGACATTTAAAACACAAATGTGAATTAATATGCATTTAAAATCATTCTCTCTCTCTCTCTCTCTCTCTCTCTCTCTCTCTCTCTCTCTCTTTCTTTGTTGTTTACATGATACCCCAATAACTAAATCCCATTTCCACTAACACTTCACTCCATAATGACACACTCACTATCCTCATTGACTTTGGGAGCCACATGCTGTAATAAAAGCTGTGAATAAGCAATTAAGGAAGAAGGCTATTGATTGGCTTTGTCAGAAATTGAATAGATATTGGTCTACTGAGGCTTCTCTGGGATTTGAAGTTTCCAATCTTGGCTTTTCTAAGAATGAGTAATGATATTCTAGAATTTGATTGTCGGTTTTGAAACATAAGCATATTGAAAGCATTAGGTAATTGTTAAGTTTACATCCATTGAGTACATCATCGTGGAAACAGCTGTGTGCTTCATGAACAAGGGGGCACTGTGATGAGGGTGCAGGGCACCTTCTGTAGCGGAAACTCTTAACACGAGGAACCCAGTTTAGACTCCAAAACTGAGCCTCAGAGACTTATTTAAGAAGGAAAATTAACTGACCCTCCTTTCTTACTTTATGTATTGATATTAAACCTTCCTTATATAATATCATATGTAACTCCTTATTTATCATTACATGCTGCGTACAAGCAAACACATTCAGATCAGTCCTACCCGGCCCTGTTTGCCCTTGCAGTTCCATTTAAAGTAACTATAGTATCCCTAGCTCTTTCCACATTACCAAATAATGAGTTCATCTCAAACCTGTGCTACTCTTATTAACCCTAGATTTTGTGTTCGACCAAAAAGATGGGGCAGAGAGAAAAAACAGACTGAAATGCTTGTAAGGGGAATTGCACGGCCTTATCCTTCTAATAGGTCAGTAAATGGTTGGGTCACAAAAACTTCCAGGCGATTGAAAAGAGCAATTCTGACACAAACCCAGTCTAACAGAGCCAGAGCAGTGCCAGGCTTACATATAAAGCCTGCTGCAAGTCAGTTCAGTTCAGGATGTTCTATAAGACAGTGTGTGTGCTTGAGGCTCTGCAGGCCGGAAGAATGTCTAAAGAGGATTACAGTTCTGAGAAGGGTCCCAAATAGATCCCTGCTCAAAATTATTTCTCAGAGTAATAAATGACACCTTTCAAGATGTGAAATTTGAGTGGCTAACTACTAACAGCACTACTAATACCAAACACTTTTATGCTGCTCAGTACTCATCTTAGCATCAGCAAATAAGAAGGTTGTAATATTCACAGAGCATTACAATTCTACCACACCATTGCTTATCTTTACCCCATAGCACTCATCCACAAGCAGTCAGCACTATTGCAAAGTTATAGAGAAATAAATACAACTGGTGTATTTACTTCCTGGAACTGACTTCATTCATATCACCCATCTTTTATCTCAGATTCACATGCCCTGTGTCAAATCCATGGGTGTCTTGTCATTTACATCCAGCCAGCTTCCCATGCTTCCTTGCTTTCCCAACTTCTATATACACTCTCCTTTGTCCCTTCTCATCTCACCTTTTATATCTGTAACGTGGTCATTTTCTGAAAGTCTCACTTTGAATTGTTCATTGTAGTTTTTTACTCTAGAATGCAAGCTCCTCAAGGACAGAGGGGATGTCTGTTCTGTGCTACAGCACAGCCAAAGAATAAAGCTCTGTGATCAACAGTAGGTCCCAGTGAACAACAAATGGTTTCTTTGTTAGTCTGTTGACAGATGAAAATTCAGAGACTCCAGACTTCATCAGACTGCACACTCATGCTGAGTCTGCCGTATTTCAAACATAGCTTTCTACATCACAATCAATGACCCCTTCTCATCACAGCACCAAATTTTCCAGCTACTAACAATTCTTGTGTGATCAGACCAAGCTCAGCACTCCAGGTGAGAGGGAATTGACAGTACCCTTCTACACTCAGCATCCATCCTACCTCTGGTGGATCTGACTCACAGCAGGAGATGCCTGGTCTCTTTAGTCCCAGAAGCCTGTCAACACCAGTCTCACCTCTGGCATGCTAACCTGTAACATTTCTGAGCACCCATATTTGGGACTGTCTCCGTTGCATTTTTCCCTGTGTGTCACAGTTCTGAGTCTAAACTCCCCACTAATAACTGCAGGGGAACACACGGAAGTCATGCTTATTCTCTCTGCTAAAACTCGCATTTCTGGCTTAGCTAGTAATGTAAGAAACAGAAACTGCCCCTTGGTCTGCATGAGTGACAACAAACTTGTGCATTTTTTCTCTTTTAAATAGGAAGATTGAAGGGCACCTATCCATTTAAAAAGTCAGGCTGAGAGATCGCAAACTTCATTTTCTGTCCAAATCTCTGGTTCTACATCACAGTAAGCAACCATGAGCCCTTCTTCCTGCCCCTGACTTCCCCAGTTTAGCAAAACCCCTGTTAAAGCTTTTTGTTAGTTTTGTTTTTCTCTGTTTGACAGATGACTCTTGTTTTGACACAGACTATTGAGAGCAAAATAGAGCCAATATTGTTTTTCCACGGCTAAATTGTCCACACCGGAGAACTTGTATCGAATACTTTAACTGGGTCACACTTTGTCTCATGTCTGCAATACTTCCAAAGCCCAAATTCAGTGAAAGCTTGTAATCTGTCTATGGAGACCAAAAACATACTGATAAATTGAGTTATACACACACTTGCAACAGTGAGAAGAAAATTTGTCCACTATAAATGACATTTTCATAATGTCTATCAAGCAACTCCTTGAAACTGTAAAAGCAGCTTAATGATTGTTAATGTTTGCTATCTCCCTTCCTGTGCACAGCCCTTGGTAACAATCAAAGTCAACTTTAAGAATGCACTCACAACCACTGTGTATGCTCTTTGATGAAGGAGTAGATCTCCTCCACTGGTTTTGGCAAGTTTGAAGAAAGTTGCAGTCTATACTGTGTGTACCAGAGGTTATCAATCTAAAGAGAAGAAAATTCAGAAAATTTTAGATATTTATCGTTTCAGTTGGCCGTTCTAATCTTAGTTCTTACCCTTTCTTAACAGTAACATGTTTTCCTTAAAAATATAGTGTTTCAAAAAAAAAGTGAAAACACACTTGAGTGTGAGGTCAACGTTGCATGTGAATGGCTCTCATCAAAGTAGAGGCCAAACTGAAGTTACAGCTCCAGACAATGTCCGCAGATCTTAGAAGAAACCATTCAGTCAGTAGACACAGCCATCATGTACGGTGGGCAGTAGACCTCACGCTCAGGGTTAAACCCCACTCTACTTTTGGGGAAAAAAATCAAGAATTCAGAAGTGTAGTAGAGAGCTGAATAATGAGAATAGAAATAATATTTCACCTTATCTGTCAACTGAAATCCCTAACCCAAATCCTCTCTCCAGCTCCACAAATGACAAGTCAGTGCATACACAGATGACCAGTTTAAGCACAAGGGAGAAGAACACAAAAGTCAGCTCTGAAATCTGCTTTTCTCATAACTCAAGGTGTTGATACAGGTTTAAAGGATTAATGTTTATCTGAACTAAATTGAAATGGAGAATATCATTATGAAATAAGCAGTACAGGAGAAAGTCTTTTAATTCAAGCAGTAATCTGAGTATAATTTTAATAATTCCTTTAATTTTTTTGGACTTCATGTCTGTCTAACTGGGAAACCCTCGAGGTCTATTATTTCAGAGAAAATTACCCGTAGCTTCCCATCTTCCAGCATTTATTGGCTTTCTGAACTATCACATGCCTGTCTATTTTCCAATGAACCAGATTGTGTAGGAGGTCCTTCTGCATTTGTGTTGCTTTTATTGGTTAAATAAAGAGACTGCCTTGGCCTTTTGATAGGGCAGGACTTAGATAGGCAGGGAAAAGAGAACAGAATGCTGGGAAGAAGACAGAGACAGAAAGCCACCGGCATGAAGCTGCTAAGTCACGCGCCTCTTACTACAACCAGGATCAGAGAAAAAAATATCTGACAATTTGGGCATTTTCTCTGTGAAAGGGCCGATGTAGTGTCGAGACTAGTTATGTTTATGAACTTGTTTAAACAATCTGTAAATATCTGCTATAGGATCACCTTGTTCAGTTCCTGCTCTAGACAGGCCCTAGCGTTCTGTATAATTAGGGGAAATTACTTTTGGACAGGAAGACAACACAGGTGGTTATATAATCCCTGCCCCTTTATCCCTCACATGCCCACATAAATCTCTATTCTATTTTACTGTGATTTTTAAAAATTCATTCTAAATTGTACATAGCCTTCTGTTCTTGTATGATTAGTTTCATTTCCTATGATGATCTCCAGTTGAATGTACTTTTCCTACAGACAACACAATTTCACCCTTCTTTGTGACTAAGGGAGCTGCACTGTGCATAGGCACTGTGTTTTCTTTAGCCATTCGTCTGCTGACGGACACCAATGCTGACTGCACAGGCTGAAGCTGTGAGAGATGCTGTGACAAACATGGATGTGCAGGTGTCTCCCAGGGATATGGATCTTGGTATGTGGGTGGACACCCAGGAGTTGTGGCAGAGCCTCTACTTTTTTGATTTCGAAGAAACCTCTGTATCGATTTCTCTAACGTCTGAACTAATTTACTTTCCCAAAATTGTGTGCAACAGTCTTTATTCCCTGTGCCTTGGACAACATTTGTTTGTAGTCTTTCTTTTCTTGTCTAGATAGTCATGCAGAATGGAGAGAGAATTTCAGTGTGGGTTTGATTTGTATCTCTCTGATGGCTAAAGATGAAAACAATTTCATATTTTTATTGGCCATTTCACTTCATGTAAAATGTCTCTTTATTTTCCTGGCAATTTATTGGATTATTTACTCTCTTGGCATTTAATGTTTTCAGTTCTTCTCTCTGCCTGTTGAATAACTGGTAGAGACTTCCTGCCATTCTGTTGTTTCTTTCTGCAATTGGTTGAGATTCTTTTGCTATGCCAAGCTTCTCAATTTGGTGTAATTCTGTTTGCCAATCATTATTGCAGTCATTCAGATTATTCCTTCATATCCATATTTATATACTATGCTCCTTCAAATATTTAGTTTTTTAACCTGGATTTTGAATAAAGTGATAGATAAGGACTTAATTTCATCCATCTACATGTGTATACCCAGTTTTTTCACCATATTTTTTAAGCTAAAAGGAAGTTTTTAAGGTTTAGAAAGCAATGTATATTTTGGTGCCTTTGTCGAGTTTCAGGGCTATCTGTTTGTGGGCTGTTCCAAATCTCCTCTTCCACCATCTTCTTCACCACCTTTGTGACAGTAAATGTATGCTAGTATGAAAAATATAATTTTAAACCTGATATTCTGATCTGAGTCAGGAATCAGCATTCCTGACTGCTCAGGATAATGTGCACTGTTAGGTTCTCTTGTGCTTCCACGTGAATGTTGAGGGCTTTATATTTTTCTCCCTATTTCTTTAGAGAATTTCAGCAGACTATACATGGAGACCACTCCTATCTCTAGATTCTTCTTGGTAATGTGTGCATTTTATCAATATTAATTCTGATCTTTATCAGCTTTGAAAGCTTTGCTGGTCTTGGATGATTTATTAGTCAGAGAACTGAAACCAGTGACCAAAGGCAAATTGTAAACTGTGCGAATTCTGCTTAACAGCCTTGTTTCTGCCCCACTACCTCAAAATTACAAGAGTGGCTTGAATTAAGGCAAATAGTCTGGTATAAATTATTCTAGACTGAGTAATTACTAGATTGCCCATAACCACCAAAGAAATTATAACTCAATTTGTTATTAATTCATATGGTATATACATGCACACACATATATACATATATGTGTATATGTATATATTCTTATTTCCAGTTTGTCCCTCTGCATTCTCTTTATCTATATTCTCTATATTAGTAGTTGGTTCTATGGTTATTGTGAATAGTGAAGTCTTCCAATGAGGAATCCTCTCTAGAAAAGAGCATAGTGTTTGCTGACAGCCCGTGTACGTGCTCCTCCTGTATTCTTCAAATCACGTGGAAACATATTATATATAATACAGTACAAATTCGAGGTGTATGGTTGTTATACTGTGTTCTTCAGAGAATGAGATATGTGGGGAAATACCTTTACTTATTTAGACACAATTTGTTTTTCTGAAAAGTTTGTATCCACTCTTGTCTGAATTCATGGATGAAGACAAAGATATTGAAACCTGATGATACTAAAAACATGCCTTTCAGTCTGTCCACACTGCAAAATTATGCATTATTAAAAGAAATAACATTATTCTTAAGTGTAATAGCTCTTAAGGCAAAATAAAGCAGTAGGAAATTTTTGTTTTAGTCAAGGCCTTCAGAGGCCTTTATGCAGATAAATTAATCAATCAAAGCCAAGTCTTATAATTACAAGCCCTTGTCCTAAGCTTATCACAGGCAGAAAATAAGGCTCAATAAAGGAGTGTGTCCATAACTCCTATCCAAGATCTGTTGTTGGCATCAAGTCAGTCCCCTTCCTCCACCTGGTCACCACCATGCCCAGAATTTTTTACCACTTTTCTCTACCTTGGCCACATATAAAGTCAATCCTGGGGTGGGGGAAATCTTTCTAGAAGGAAGAATAGAATTCTCAGTCTATTTATTGCTTAAGAAAAACCAGACATTCCATAGAGTGCTGTTTCAAGAATTCCCTCAGGTTTTCAAATTGCACTGTAGACTTCACCTTTACATTTAGAGTTCTCACATCCAAGGTTCTTTTGATATATGAAACTTTTCATTCTTTGCTGCTCTTCTATTTTGTTGTTGTTTCATTGATGTTATTGTTTGCCTTTTCTGTGCCGTTTTGCTATTTAATTCCTTCCTGTTCTCTTTCTGTTCAAGGAGAAGCATTGGGCCTTTATACCTGCTGAGGAGCTGCATCCTTCATTCAGTCTTTACTCTGAGACTCCAGAACTCAGACTCTGGGTTCTAAGTTCCTCTCCACTTGGGTATCTCCCATGATTTGATTAGTGTCCTCATGGAAAGATGGTGAGCTTCCCTTACCTAAAACCACACATAAGGTTTATGGATTAGTCTTGTTAGCACAACACACAATAGATGCTACACCTGATCTCTGAGAGATTCCGATGAAAAAGCATGAAACCTAAGAAGCAAGAACAACTGATGGCATCTTAAAGCTTTCCAAAGTACCCATTCTAATTTGGGGAGTATCAGCTACTTCTAGACAGTAAGAAAGCAGCCTAGCATTATTCTTCCAGAAGACACATTTACATCAGAAGAAATAGAGTGCATTATTGAACAGGCATGATGCAAAGTGGCACAAAGAAGACTGGCTGGAGTTTGCCATGAGTATCCAGACATTCAGGGGAAAGCGTGGCAAAATGTTCATGCACAGAGGGTATTTGTTCTCAAGATTTCTCTCTGCGTGTCTCTCTGTCTCTTGGTGTTTGTTTCTGTCTCTGCTCCTCCCTCCCTCCTTTCCCCCTCTCTTTCTCTCTCTCTCTCTCCCATGAACACACACACGCACACAATCTTGATTCTCCTTCCACCAACTCCCTGTGCTGGAATTATAAGCATGTATGAACTTTATCTGTTTTATGCGATACTGGGGATGAATTTAAGGCTCTATATATACTAAGCAAGAATTCTACTAACAGAGCAATGGACAGTTTTATAACCCAGACCAAAGTACTTCCAGAGATGCATATATTTCAAGACTCTCAATTAGTTCTAGACCTAAAACAGTATTTTCATTAAATAATAAGACGCTTAATAAAAATGTGGTAATTTTTATATAGGACTTGCTATAGCAATGCCCTCGTATGACTTTGTTTCTGAGGAATCTGTGTCTGAGCATGTGCTGGAGCTGCTGGGATTATTCACCACAGGGTCAGGGGTCATTCGAATCTTTATCTGACTGTGACTTGCACTTTACATGGGTGTCAATCGAAGGTTGAATGTTAGACCATCTCTAATTCTTTGTTTTAAAATTCAGCCAAATTTCATTTGATCAAAAGCTTTCTGGAGAATTCATCTAGAAGTAAACAGCCTGAAGCAGATTTGGAGAAAATGATGTATCTTCAACATCAAAATGAACATAACAATGTGATATGATTGGATGTTTTTATTTCTGTTTTACGTCTATGCTCCAGAGTGAAAAAAAAATCTGAGACCAGTGCCTTTAAAGCTTCAAATATGAAATTTGTAGGACATGGTTATAATAAGTGGTTGAAAAGAACACTTACAGAGTATATCTAGCCCTTATAATTCAAAGTAGAGGATCATAATGAGTCAATTTGAGAGTATAATAGGTATCACAATGTCTGACGAAAATACATAAACTCATGTGTACAGTTTTTGAGATATACACACAAAAACATGTACATTTGTCTTTCTCATCGTCTGTAGTAAACATCAATATTAACTATGGGTTTTGAGCTATAAATATAAAGGGGCCTCCACTAATGGAATAGTCAGTTTAAGTATCAACCTAACCAACTTCTTGAGTTATTGAAAGTTCCCTAGTAACTGATAGAGAAACACTCTGCTTAGGCACAGTGGGCAGAAGAGCAAGGACAAGTCCAATGTGAAGCCAGAGGCTCATGCAAAGAAGAGGAAAGCAACCTTAGGTCAGAGCTTTTTTGTCCTCTTAAGTTTTAGCACTAAAGGGCTCGTGTTTTGGAGACTACTGGCAGATTTTATTATAGAAAGAACTATAAATTTACAGATTATCTATTTAAGTTTAATTATAGAAAAATCAGTTTTTTATGGTGAGACAGAGGATACATTTGGTTTCTTACACTCTAAACACAGGAAACAGGAACTATGAGAAACACACAGGAAGTAGAAATCATCACTTATATACAGGAAATAGGAACTGTTCCCTCAGCATAGGAAGTAACGACTATGCCTGAAACTCAGGAGGTAGGAACTATGCCACAAACACAGGGCACTTGCTCTACCAGCTCACGAGTGTGGCCCACCAAGGCTACAAGAATAATGTTTTTATCAGATTATGTTGGCCACTAATCACATATCCAGGAGGAGGCCCTCTTACGACAGGAAAACAAATGGCCAATGAGCCTGGTTTTGCTGCACATTCCTGTCTTACCAAGACAAATCAAAGGAAAAGGATTGCTAGGCCAGGATGCATAGGAAAGTCACATCATACATCATTTGGTATTGAAACTGACTGTGTGGATAGCAACATATGTTCATGTTAGGATCATGTTAAATAATCATTACATACCTTGGGTTTTATGAAGGAAGAAGGGAAAGCCTGGCACTGAATACTTGAAATGACAGGGGAATTTGGTAATAAAACCTACAAACATTATCAGGCTGATGCTATTTTCTTTTCCTGTTGAAAACAGACACAAGCACATTGGATGAAAACTATACAGACTTGATATCTTTCAGTTATGAGCTTAGAGGTTCAGGTCAGCCTCACTCAGCTAAAATCTAGGCTCTTTCATGTCTGCTCTGTCCCATGGACTCTAGAAGATAATGTGCTTCATTATTCTTTTCAGTCCCTAGAATTGATGGCATTTCTCTGTCTCATGGCTCCTTCCTCTGTCATCAAGCCAGGAATCCAAAATCTTCCTTTTTCTCCAGACCAGCCTAAGCTAACACATCTCCTAACACAACTGACTGTTCCAACTTCCCTTTGGAAAGACCCTGCTGATTTCATCAGAAAACGTGGATCCAACCCTCAACCCCACGTGCCAGGGTATTTAACCCCATCCATCCCGCCAAGTTCATCTCACCATGAAAATCAAACTAGGGATAGGTTTGGACATTCACAAATGCACATCTTTTTGTTCTTGTGTTGGACCAAGTATACACATGGAGTTTCCTTCCTCTATTACCCTGTGCCTTTTTTTTTTCAGGCAGATTCTTTTGCTGAAACTTTAATTTTGCCTGCAGCCAGTAAGCCCCAGAGATCCTCCTGTCTCTGAGACCTGCTATACCCAGATCACCGGAATGTCCAGGTCTATGCTCAGATTTTACAAGTGTGCTGGGGTCTGACCTGAGGTCCTAATGCTTGTACATGAGCACACCTAACTGCTGAGCCGTCTCCATAGCCCTGTGTTATCACTTGGGGGTAAGACATTATGCTGTAACAGCACGTTCTTATACCAAAATCACCATGGAATTAATCTTGTTCATTAAATTAATTTGTTTCATTTCACAAACACAGTAAAAATAGAAGCCAGAGCAAAGACTTTATTTTACTTAGTTTCCAATGTTTTCAATGTGGATTTTTAATTTTCTTACTTTCTCTGAATGCTTTTGAGCAAATGCCTATAGGGAAACAGAACATGCAAGCACAGAGGTGTGCACGTGAATGCATGTGCATGCACACATGCACGCACGCACACACACACACACACAAGCACACACACACTGTTGTAAGATAGCATTGATTGTCAATTTGAAGATATCAAGGATTACCTAGAAAAAAGCAGTATCACTAGGGACTGCCTACTTAGGGTGAGTTTCTGGGCATGCATGTGAGGGTTACCTTTGCTAGATTAACGGAGGTGAGAAACCTGCCATAGCTGTGGGAAGCCTATTCCATAGGCTGGGGTTCCAGGCAGAATCAAATAGAAAACTCTAGCTGACCATAAGCATTCGTCATTCTTTGTGATTTGACCGGGATGCAATGTTACAAACTGCCTTGACCTTCTACTGCTGTGATATGAAGCAAAATAAACCCTCTCTCAAGTTCTTTTTTTATCAAGTTATGCTAACACAGCAACAGAAAAACAAACATGACACACATAGACACATGCACAGCTACAAATACACACACAATATGTGCACATGCATCCACAGCTACAAATATGCTCACTCACACAATGTATGCATATGGCCATATACACATTCACAAACCCAATGAACTCAGATACATAAAAGTTAGATGCCATAATACATATACATACACAGAGAAAAGTATACAAAAATACCTATTCATACATAGAGAAAAATATACACACAATACAAGCACCTACACACAAACATACTCTCACATACAGATACATACACATGAATGCACAATTCATATGTAGACACACGCACATACAACTCCTGGTTATCTCATCAGATAGACACAAAACATTTAAAATGCTAAGGAGATCAACGTATTTTTTAATGAAAATTTAAGCACCAGCTAATAGATATTATGCTAACTTTCAAATCAAAGCCTTGGTTCTATTATAAATATATTGATTTACATGCTTTAGAAACTCACAATTATACCAATCTTCATTTAATTCTATTCTAATGCCATAAATATCAGAACATGTAGAGCAGGTCACAAGTCAACACATTTCAATTTCTAGACTACTAGCTTTGCTAGCTTATAATTTTTGAAAGATAGGTTTGAATCCTGTCACAATTTGCAATTTCCTTCATCAAAGTCTATTTGATGATCTCCACAGATAGATTTTCACAGTTTCCTCAGGGGTCTGTGGTACTGCCACAAGGAAGCTCACAATAGAGTCCTATTAATATGTTCCAATCTGCATCATTGCCTGTAAACCTATGTATTTCAGTTTGATATGCTTCAGCACACCGTGTCCTATTAATATATTTCAAAGATGAGAAAATTATCATTCTGGCAATTTGTCATATGTGCTGTCTTCCTTCCCATCCTAATAATTTTCATGTGAGATGTCTAGATATGACAGTATAAATAAACACAAACACTTCAATGCACTTGCCTCAGACTCACTTTTGCTTGAAGCAGAATCGAAAGCTGGGGTTCCTAGAGAAACAAGCAGGCTCCAACCCAGAAATATGTTTCCATGTCAGAGGCAGGAAGTATGGCATGATCAGAGCCTCTGCCAAAACCCATGCCTTCTGACTCATGGGAAAGAGGCTCAGTGTGAATAAACAAGTTGAGAACAGATTAAAGGGCCACTCTCCATGTAGCTTTTGTTGTGTCAAGCACACTTTACACAGAGCTATAGTCATACAGACAGGAGGAACCCCAACCAAGTTTATCTTTGCCAGCAATGAGCATAAAAGTCACTCAGGAAAGCTAGAACCTAGGAGGTAATATCAAATTATATAAAAAATAATAGTGAGATTATCCAGAGGAATAGATTAATATAATGAGGATATATTAACAGGGAATTTACTAGACTGTCTTACATGCGTGGTCTGTGTTGTCCTACAATGGAGGTAATATTAAATTATATAAGAATGATAGTGGGATTCTTTAGAGGAACAAACTGATAGGGTGAGGATATATTATCAGGCAATTTGCTAGACTGTCTTCCATGTATGGTCCATGTGATCCTACAATGGATGTTCTCACACTTTTCACACTGCAGATACTGAGAACTGGTAAGTGTTCAGTTTGTAAAGCTGGATGCCTCCGCAGTACCAATCTGATACTGAAAGTTTAGAGAACTCCTAAAGTTATCAGCACATGCTGGATGCCTGAAGAAGCTGTGTTCCAATATCAGAAAAAGGATGTGGCAATCAATGGTCACAGCAGCAATAGAAGGCAACAAGAACACACTAATAAAACACGAAGGCAATGAAGGGGAAAGCATTTTTTCTCTTTGGACCTCCTTCTATGTGGCTGCCATTGGAAGGTGCCTCCCACATTTGCAGTGAGTTTTCTCAGTCCAAATGAACAAGGGAATTCTCACAGAGGAGCCTCGAAGCTTATTTCTTAATTGATTCCAGATACTGTGCAGATTAACCACCACAGATGGGAAACAATCCATGTGACTGACTTGTAAACCAATGATAAACAGTTTCTTATCTTCAGCTATGAATGAGTAAGATGGGATCAAAGAGGCATGCCAGGGTATCCCTGACCTCAACTACAGTGGGAGATAGATGTTAGAAGAAACCATGAGTTAGATATGAAGGTTTGTTGTCTGTTAAGTCAAAATGATGTAGAAGAAAGAGGAAAAGAAGTTCACAGGACGTTCTCCAATGTAAAAATATGTAAAACATCCAACAGGGAATAAAAATTAGCAATCAAAGGGACAAAACAATGAAAGCCACTGAGTTGAAAGATAATAATCTCAATGAAAAAATTCAACAAGATTGTAAGTAGCTGTTATTCAATATACTCCAAATGTGTTTAAAGACAGATTTAATAAAAATGTGTTAAAAAAGAAATCAAATGGAAGGATGTGTCTGAAAACATGCAATATTTAGAGACAAGAATGTATTAGATGATCTGAAAAGGCAGAATGAAGAAGAAAATATGCAAACAAGTGGACGCAAAGCCAGAACTTAAACGGAAAGAAGAAAGGAGCGGTGAGGACCAGCATCAGCTCTGGGAAATGCTGAAAAGCAGAGCAGCCTCAAACTGTGTCTTTGCAGTCTGAAAAAAATAGAGGAAGATGGTGACAAAGAACAGGCTGAAAATGTTATAAACTAATGGCATTCACCATTTAGTTTATAAAGGAACCACTAAAAGGAATAAAATAAATAGCCACCAGGAAAAACATGTTAAAATAATCAAATACTAAAAACCCGTGCACAAAAAGGAGAACACGAATTTTTTAATTGAAGAAATTAATTTTAAAAGTAGCAAAATTATTGAGCTGAAAGGGCCTCATCATGTAGGTAATTTATATGGCCTAAACAATAAGCCAGAAGACAGAGTGTCAAATTAGGTTGTTTTAAAAGGAGCAGACTATACTCTGCATGCTGTTTGCTTAAGATATAAAATGGCAGAATACATAATAGAATAGGAAAGGACACACATTCAATACTAACACAGGAAAGACAGTGTCTACAGCCACCTCAGACAAAGTATCGAAGAAGTGAAACTAGGAAATCCATGATGAGATGCTAAAATCAAAACTCACTGTGGATATTGTGATGTTAAGTGTGCATGTACCTAGCCATGACACTTCAAAAGACATGAAGCAAAATAGATAGAAATGGATAGACAAATGGAAAAGCCATATAACTTGGAAACCTTAGCATTCACTTTTGATAATAGGTATAGTAAGTAGAAAGATAAACATCAGGGACATTGACTAAATCAACCAACACAGTGACCATCAACCGATGCTTGTTTATAAAATGTTCTTTCTACAAATTGTATCAGAGTATACATTCATTTTTTAAAAAAAGTTCAAATACATCATTTAGCGAGTTAGGAAACAAAGTGTAAAACAGGAAAAAAAAAGCAACCAGTTTAAATTGGATTGAAACACAGAAAGGAATATTCTTTCAACATAAGGGAATTTAAAAAGTTACTAAGAGGCTAAAGAAATTGATTGGCAGTAAGGAGCCCTGGCTGCTCTTGTAAAGGACTCAGATTCGGTTCTGAACACCCACATGGAAGCTCAAAACTACACAAGATCCAGTGCTCTCTTCTAGCCTCTGCAGACAGTGGGCACAAACATGGTGCACAAACATACATGGAGTCAAAATACTCACACACCTAAATTTTTAAAAATCTATTTAAAACAAGACAAAAAAAGAGTAGGAAAATAATCTCTATTTGACTGCGAACCAGAAATTCTGTTTGAGAATGTAAGTTAAGAAAACAAGTAATAGAACTCAATAATAAAAATGAATGTTAAAAATTAATGGAAGATACCAATGAGTGACACAGGATGTGGCACCTCATTAAAATCAATACTACTAGGAGTCAAATCACAAAGTAAAATGACACCAAAAATAACAAAATGGCAAGGCGAGGGATACTAATGCAAATGTGAATGAAGTATGGAAATCTCTTCTGAAGGGCGCTAAACACAGGACTGCAGAAGTCATTGCGGACAGATGGAGAGCTTTAGAGCCTTCTTCAGTGAAGACTCAGGATTCGTTATAGCTCTGTTGTCCCCCAGTGGCCTATAAGGTTTGATCCTCTCTGACAACATGACTCACACTTTCTAGAGAAGACAAATTTAATTATAACATAAAGTTTTAAAAAAAAACTGCCTAGGAGATGTGCAAGGGTAAGTGTGGAACAGAGCTTGTGCGAGTGGCCAATCAATGACTGGTCCAGCCTCAGATCCATGACATGAGAGTGAGACCACCCTGACAAGCTGTGAGGGCCAGAGCCCAGAGGCCTAGGGTAGAACCAGACATGACTGGAAAAATAATCAATGCAATGATGTCTAATGATATTCTGCTATACTCATAGACCATCAGAAAGACTTTATCCAGCAACTGAGGGAAACAGATGCAGAGACCCATAGTCAAACATTACGTTGAGCTCAAGGAATCCCGCTGAAGAGAGGGAGGAAGGATTGTAGGTGCCAGAAGGGTCAAGGACATCACAAGAAAGCCCACAGATTCAACTAACCTAGCCTCATAGGGGCACACAGAGACTGAACTGCCAACCAGGAAGCCTGCATGGGACCCACCAAGGGTCTCTGCATATATGTGACAGTGGTGCAGTTCGTTATACTTTTAAAACTGCTAAAGGCAGGAACATGGGCTGCCCCTAAATCTTTGGTTGACTTTTGAGAACCTATTTCTCACTGGGTTGCCTTTTCCAGCCTTAATACAAGGGGAGGAGCTTAGTCCTAGTACAACTTGATATGCCATGCTTTGTTGACACCCATGGGCAGCCTGCCTCTTTCTGAACAGAAAGTGAGGCTGAGTGGATAGGGTAGGGTGTGAAGAGGGGAACTGGGAGGAAGGATGGGAAAATAGCAGGTAGGGGAAACTGTGATTGAGATGTAGAATAAGTCAATAAATTTAGTTTAAAAAAAGACAGACAGGAGGTCAAATCATTTATGTAGATTTGATGAATCTTTAATTTTAAAGGTTCAACACTGTAATGGTGACCAGATGATAATCTCACAGATATAGTCAAAAGAACTAAGTCTCCGTAGAACAAGGTTGGTTGAATTTTGACACAGATTTCAAAGATATTCCAGTGGAAAGTGTAGCTATGAAATGAAGCTGCAGCATTTGAACATGTTTGCTCTGCAGAACAAACCACATATCAGAACCCAGACAAACAACTGAGAGAGCAAGAGCTTGTCACTTAGAACCGCTATCTCTTCAGGGAAAATGTCGACACATTCAAAATAGCTTTTAAGCACTCCCAATAGATAAAGGAAATTGATAAATTGGACTTCATCAACATTTGAAAGCTTGTAAATTTTGAAAGATGTTTTTGCAAAAAGTCACAGACACCAAGGGAGAAACACTTGCAAGTCACAAACCTCACAATGTGCTCATTTCAGGCCTCATAAGGAACTCTCAGAACCCATCCATAACACAGGAGACCCAGCAGAAAAGAGTGGTGACTGGAATAAATGTTTCACTGAAGCAGCTCTGCAGAAGGCAAGTAAGAACAGGAAAGATTTGGACACAAGCTCAACAGAATGCAGCCACCCTCAAAGAAAGATTCGGGAGAAAAAAACAAGCCTCGACTTTGGTATGAGGCATCTGGGAATCCTGCGTAGATGTAGGGGGTGAGATGGGGCCAGGGCCTCTGAAAATAGCCTGGCCTCTTCCTGTGGCGTTAAGGACATGCTCCCCATGCTTCTGAGCAGACACATTCTGAGGTATTTTGTTAATAGTACTGAAGACTCATGTTCACACAGAGCGTAATGGAAAGTCTATACAAGTCTACTCACAATCACTCCAGGGGAAACAAGCTAAACTCACTCTGCTGGAATACACATAATGTGTTGTATAGAGAGTGTGGAATACTTGTACCATTTGCACAATTAGCTATCAAAAAGAATCAACTACTGATACTCATAGTTTACCCATCTAGAAGACAGTTTGGAGCATGAAATTAGAAGAAAACAGACCAGTGACTGCCTTGTCCGATATGAAGGGGGACTGACTAAATAGGGAAATGATGGGATATTTGCTGTCTTTGCTTCAATTACACAGCAGCAATCATTTAAGTAAATTAATCATTTAGGTAAATTCAGAGACCCATTCACTAAATACAGTGAATTAAGTTTGTGAAGAGCTTTTAAAGCGTTATGACAAAAATAGTATAAAGACTTTACCCCAGGAGACAATAACATGGCACCTAAGCAAGTTCATTCACTTATTTATATCCTCATGCAACCCATTGACAACTGATTAACAAGGAACTTGCTATGGGTTTGCTGACCATTGAATATAGGCAGCTGTTAGAGAATACTGAGGGAGGAGAATTAGTAACCTGAAAGCTCAAAAGATGCACCTTTCTATATGAAATGAAGTCATCGGAAACAGAACGAGAGCTTTCTGTCTTGAGCTGCATATATCCTGGGCAATCACATTGTCAAGATCTCTCAAACCTCCTCTCTCCCAGTTATCTTAAGTCCCTGTGTTCAGACGGTTGCAACTCTTAGACTCACTATCACCACCTAGGTTTGACTTTTATTTGACTCTGGAAAGCCTCTTCCATTTTAATGTTAAGGACTGAAACTTCTGTCCTATAGTCCAGCATTTTAAAGTTTGGGAATATTGATTTTAGGTTGAAAGGTCGACCAGTGAAGGGACATTAACCCACTCGATCTTATGACTCTAGCAAGCCTTGCCCTTCTCACCAAGGTCCATTCTGCATTTAGCTGCTTCCTCCTCCTGAGTTTGAATATCAAAGTCCAGCAATCAAAAGCCTCCTTTGGATCACCTAATGAACATGCCCAATTATAATCAAACACCTCATCCTAGCATGAGGTTTGCCCCATTACCTTTACAAACAGACATTTGCCTATGTGCTGTTTGGGATTCCTTTCTATCCAGAGGCAGTCCTTTGTCCCTCTGGCACAAATATCTCTGCCTCCTTCCCTTGTACTTTTCCTTTTCTCCCTTGTGCCCTGTCTCCTTTATCACCACATCCTAGCCTATTCTAACACAGACTGTGCCCTTTTCCTCCTGTTAAAAATGACACCTGCAAGCCGGGCAGTGGTGGCACACGCCTTTAATCCCAGCACTTGGGAGGCAGAGGCAGGCAGATCTCTGTGAGTTCGAGAACAGCCAGGTCTACAGAGTAAATTCCAGGACAGACTCCAAAGCTACAGAGAAACACTGTCTTGAAAAAGAAAATGACACCTGCAAAGGTCATTTGCTGCTGTTTTCTGCCTGAATCAGAAAGCAGCCACTTCAACTTTGCTTCCCCACTCAATAAAGGATCTCTCTGTGAAAACAGGTGTTTGGGTCTGGTTTGTGCCTAATCTGGGGTCCCAGAGCAATACCCCCTTTGCAGGGGTCTCCTCCGGGACCACGTTTTCAATGAATATCCTTGCACATCTTGTCTGCGTGCTCCTGTTCTGAGTAGGCTTTTAATGGTTGCTTCTCTTATTTAATATTTTCCAGCCCAGCAAAATATCTTCATGGATTTTCTTTTCAATCAGACCAAATGTGAACTCCTCCCACCTCTACCAATCCACCCATCCTCATCCAAGCCTCTGCTTCCAGCTATGGATGTGACCTTTAAGCTGATAGCCATCTCGGGACAAAGGAGTTTTCACCTATGATCTGTGAATTAATGGGGAAAGAGAAACACTGCCTCTATGTCTGTTCATTAACCACAGAGGGAGGCAGTAGAATCCTACTACCATTAACAATAATAACATTTGACAAAAAAAATAAATAAATAACTACCGACAGTGTCTTGCCTGGTAAAGTCTGAGAAAAAAAATACAAGCTAATAAAATAACATAAAATATCTCATTTTCAAAAATTAAAAATATTCTGACTACAGATACAACCAAAGTCTGACATGGCGAACCATGAGTTTCACTGGATTTACCTTCAGGAGTATGAGTGAGGGGTTGATTACAGGAGCAGATGTAACTCAAAGACAACTGCATCACCAAAGCATACCCCAGCATGGGTGACAGTTCACGACGTTGGGAACTGGAGTGCATTGCACAGCCTACAGGCAGCTCAGCAGGTTGGAGAGTGTCCTTTCTAGTTGCCTCAGTTGGTCGAAACATCTATTCAGCTTCTACTGCTTACTCTGGCAGGGATGGGCCTAGTGAATCTGGTCAGTTTCATGGACTTCCTGGAGCTATTTTGAGTTGTTTACTTTCCTGTTTAAAGATCTTCCATGCAGGGCTGCAGGATGATAGACTGTCTCAATTTCAGAGGACACTGTTACACAACAGCATGATAATTTATATGTCTGTATGGTAAGAACAATAAATGAAATGGAAAGTGGATTTTACCCCATGACTTCCATATTTGGGGGAAGGGTGACTTGTAGCATCTCTATGACATAGAACCCTCAATTGAGGACAGCTGAGGACAGGTTCATTCCTATCCCTCCTGTGCCTTCTCCACAGTAAGTTGTTCTCTATGCTTCTAAAAAGAACAAGCATCAGCTCAAGAGAGAACATGGTTCTCAGGTGAGATTCATAAAGAACCTGAGAATACTTCTGTCTTAGTGTTTCTATGGCTATGAAGAGACACCATGACCATCACAACTCTTATAAAGGAAAACATTTCATTGAGTGGGCTGGCTTACCATTCAGAGGTTTAGTCCAATGTCATCATGGAGGGAAGCATGGCAGCGGTCAGGCTGACATCGTGCTGGGCAGGTATCTTAGAATTTTTCATCTGGATGGCCTGGCTACTGGGAAGAGAAAGCAATACCGGGCCTGGCTTGGGCTTCTGAAACCCAAAGCCCACTCCCAGTGACACACTTCCTCCAGCAAGCCACACCTACTCCAACAAAGCCACTCCCTATGAGTCAATGGGCTTATTTTTATTCAAACCACCACATCTTCCTTATATAAGAAATGAAGATTCAGTCTATTAGCACTGGCTGAACAACTGCATGACCACACCTTCACCATCCACTGTGGCCATTGATTCACCTTGACAAGGCTCAAAAGCCTTTCTCAGAGCATTAACAATAGAAAGGAAGGAATTGGCAGATTAGGAAATGAAATTAATTTGTGTTCTCTCTGGAGCTGAGGAAAGTTCAACCCCACCATTATTATGCTTTGTACAAAATAAGGGCAGGTAGAAGATTTAAAAACTCATTATTTATCACATATAAAAACCTGTACACTCAGTGGAGAGCATAATGTCTTGTTGGCTCAATAAAGTAATTTATTAGGAATAGCATTCCTTGGTTGGCCAACAAGCAACAATACAGAAAAAACGTACTTGTTATTTGACTTATTTTCCCCACGTTCAAAGTAAGTAGTAGATTGATAAGAAAGCAAGAAAGGGTACTAGTAGGGATAGATTTGAAGAAAGCACAACATAGGAATAGAAGGAATGTCACAGAAGAAAAGTCGTCGATCAGTGCAATTAAGAATTAGATAATTGTGACAGAAATAGAGTGGCTATGTTGACTTTTTATAGAGTTGCTATGGGAATAGGAATATACGGGTCTGGAGGAACGGCTCTAGTTGTCGTTGCAGAAGACCCTGGCTTTCCTTTCAGCAATCATGTCTCACATGGTTTGTAAATTCAGCTCCAGGGCATCCAAACCACAGGAAACAGCCACCTCTACACTCAGAAAAAACACTCCTAAACATTTTTTTTAAAAGAAAGGATTTTAAAAAACTAAGAAAATATAATTGCCAAAGTCCATAGCAAACTGAGAAGGGAAATTTTCCACAGTGCCATTTTAATTTAAAGATATTATTTTGTAGTATCCTTTCTAACAGACAGCTCAACACGTTAAGTTCAAACCCAGGAGAAACATCAGAAGTGCCCATTTAACATACGAAAGCAGACCTGGCCACCAGGTTCTCCCAGCATCCTATTTCAGGCTATGACTAGCATAACCCAAACCCTACCCTAAACTTCTCTAGCCCAAAGACTGGGCTGCCCTTCCTTCAAAGGTTCTTCCTTATATAATCCAGACATTTTGATTCCCCTCTCCCTTTCAACCTTTGTCCTGCTGGTTGCTGCACCTGGTTCCCTTCTCCCCTTTGACATGGCCCAGCTTAGTCTGTCATGTCCACTCTGGACTCTCAGATATCCCTGCCTCTGACTCTGCCTTCTCACATAACTATAATAAACTTTTTCTCCACCACACTTAGGAGTAGTGATGTCCTTTCCTTTTTATTTCTTTTTTCATTCACAACACAATTTCAAATTTTAAAAACTGGAATGTTGCTATTGAAATAAGCTTACTTTTGGTAATAGAATTTGCAGGCTGAGGGTTTCAAAACAAGTAAGATAAAAAGGAATGAAATTTCTAGATTAATTCTAAGAAGAAATGTTCTCCTTGTATGCCTGCAAGTTTCTCAAAAATTTCAAAGAATTCATTATTTCCAGGAAATACCATATTTTTCTTTTTGGATAGAAATAAATATGAGAAATATGTAGGAGAGAATAGATAATTATTTCAGAAAAAAAGCATAGAAATTTGCTTGATGTGAGATCACTTGTTGTAAGTGCTTCATTATCTCTATTTCTTGGCTCTTTCATCTGTTTTTAATTCCCAAATTAAAAATCTACTTTGTGTGTGTGTCTATGTGTTTTAAAGAAAATGGCTCCCAAAGGGTGTGGCCCTATCAGGAGGTATGGCCTTGTTAGAGTAGGCATAGGCTTGTTGGAGCAAGTGTATTATTGTAGGGTGGGCTTTGAGGTCTCCTATGCCACAGCTATGCCTGGTGTCACAGTGTACTTCCTGTTGACTGTGGATCAAGGTGTAGAGCTCTCAGCGCCTCCTCCAACACATGCCTGCATGAATGCCACTAAGTTTCCCACCGTGATGAAAACAGACTGAACCTTTGAAGCTATAAGTCACCCAAATTAAATGTTTTCCTTTACAAAACTTGCTGTGGTCATGGTGTCTGCTCACAGTAATCGAAACCCTAATTAAGACATACTGAATGATTGGAAAGTGCAGAAAAAATATTTTAAAATATACTTTTGTGTCAAAGCAGGCAGGTCACTATCAGATCATTTCCAAATATTGCAGAGATTCAGTTAAATATACTTGTGAATAATGTGTAATATACAAAGTTGTATGAATTAATGCAGATATATAAATAAGCTACATATGAATTAATATATATATTAATTCTCATCACCACATTTAAGTAAGATACATTTATATGTAAGTGTCTACATACATATTCAGTACAAAATAATGTTATTATTTTATTTAATCTATTTTTGGCAGGTAAGTACCCTTTAGTATTATAATTAATTATGCATTTTAATTAATCTGTTCCTTTAGCATTCCTTGAGACCAAAATTTGTCACCCGGAACTAGGGCTAAATATTGAACCGAAAGCAATTAAGAAGTAATAAATTCAAAATACCTGCTTTTTTCTAATATTTTCTCAAATACTAGAAACAGACTTAAGGAGATAAAATTACCCCACCTCACCTTTCTATCCGGGAAAAGAAAGAATGACCTGGAAAGTCCACGCTAGACCCTTATTGCTCAGGAGAAATCTGTATTAATGAGAGGCTCTAATCAACTCTTGCAGTGTATCAACCTTCCCCTAAGTCTCTAGCCTTAGAGGCTCACAGCTCTCTTTCTTCGTTGTACCTGCTAGCCATGACGCCCATGAAACACAGTAATGATCAGCATGGCACAATAATCCTAAGGCTGTATTTGCAGCACATATATATTAGTGGAAAACAACAGCTTTCTAATTGGACGTAAAACCTGCTCAAAAACAGGAAGATTATGCTAGGCACTGAAAACCTAGCCAACTGCACCAGGCTCAAACAAACATTCGTGGATTGTGACGGAGAACATACTACCACTACTCTGCTAACAACACTCTAAATATTTGTCTTTGGACCCACCGCTAAGTGTAGTTCTCACCCCTCATTAAGGAAATTTCTCTTTACAGCAGAGATCATTATAGAAACCCACAACCAGTCAAAATGTAAAGTTGGGAGGACTAATACCAGAGGTTACATCTATAAAACGTTTCCATACGTAAGACTCGGAGCATCATGGAAATTAATACCATTGGGTACATCTATGAAACATTTCCAGACCTAAGACTCAGGGAGCATCGTGGATGGAGTAGAAAGGCTGTAAGAGTCAGAGGGTAAAGGAGTTTGTTGTGAGATTGTCTCTTCTAGGAATGTCAGAAGTTATGTTCATAAAGCATCTCAGCATGACTGTTTAAACATTGGTTTAACAGGGACACAAATAGATTGCCTGGAGGACCACAGAAAGCCCAGGAGGCCTCAACCCTACATAAAGAACTACAGACAACCAAGGAATTCTGAGAGCAAGACAAATAGCCTTCCCCAGGGAAGAGGACACTAACTAGTTCTCCAATACCAGTGAGGTCAGCCATGAAAACATACATGCAAGTAACATTATACGGGTTGTATTTAGCAATATATATGTGCGCGCGCGCACACACACACACACACAAATACTCATTTAACAACAATTAATGAAAAAGGAGGCCATGAATTTAAAAGAGACCAAGGAGAGAAGGGCTTATGGCAAGGTTTGCAGGGAAGAAATGGAAGAGAGAAATGATGAAACCATATTGTAAATCTCAAAAATAAAAGAAAACAATGTACTCTTTCAGGAGATCCTCTATTAGGCTAGCATTCAAGCCCACTGACAGCTTTCATATTTAGGGTATCCCCTTTTCCATTATCATTATTGCTTCACTATTTGCGTTTAGGGACTGTGACAACTGAAAACATATGAAGGCTAAGGAAAAATTGCCATTCTTCCCCTATAGAACATATTTCAAACTTAAAGGATGAGGCAGCATTGCGTAATGATCGTGAGATTTCGGAAGACAGCCAATTTTTTAGCAGACTCTTCCAAATAAGATTGTGCCGGAAGCTGACAGCATGCTCATCTCCATTTCTCATCATTAGTATTCTGACTCTAATGTCACAGCAATGCTGATTACCAATGACTTTGGGAACAAACCTGATCAAAACAGGCAGTTCCAAGAACAATTATGGAGCTTGCTTAATCAAAGGATGTACACGGAATTTTTTCTTTAGCCTATGATGACATCCGAGACACTTTAGATGTGGTAAAGCGCTATAGACAAGAGCACGGTCTGAAAGTCTGGGAGGCAAAGCAAGGAAATGAGATGGTGCGCAGGCATAGACTGGCTACAGCGGTCTTTTTAAGACTAGGAGTCCTGAGGATACCTGAGAGGTAATAAAAGAAACATATTATAGCATGAAGAACATTCTATACAAGTGATCACCATCATTAAATGAAATCTTGATTCATGGCCATATCTCTTATGAGATCTGTGAGTTAAGGGAATTCCCTCTGTAGCTTGCCTGCCTCCAATACTGTTTTATCACCTTGGAAGTATAAGATAATGAGATCTTTATCTAAGGTCATCATGAAAAAATATAACATATTAATAATCTCCTATTTCAAGCCTTGGAATATCTGAGTCCGTGTATGACTGTTACTGTGTTGGATTTCAAAATCAGAATCAACAGTACATGTTTGTGCTAATGTTTAAAATAAAAATGCAAATGAAAAGGCCATATGATGTGTTTATTCTAATATTTTTGCCATAGTAAAAGAGATTTTGTGTTCCCTTTTTCTTTTCTTTTCTTCACTTTTCTTTCTGTTCTGTTCTGTTTCAAAGCTATAAGTACTTAGGGAGATGTGAACAGCAATAAAAATAGAATGCATCTTTAAAGAACCCAGCCTAATTTACAAGACTCTCTAATATGCATAATTCGGTTCAGTATAATAGAGGAACTAGATAAGGAAGAATCAATTCTGATTTGAATATTTGGTGTAAAACCACTTTTTACACCAGTGCTGATTGATAGATATTATGAACAAATTGCTCTCCCACTAGAAACTATTTTATCTGCAAAGAAAATCAGTGCAGGTTTCTTGTGGGTTATTTCATGTGGTCTGCAGTATGAGCATTCCTCTTCTCTAGTGGTAGCTGTTTGTGGTGAAACTGACTGCATTTAATTAAAAAGAAGAAAAATGCTAACACAAAGAAGACAATTTTTAAAAATTATATATAAAAAAGAAATATAAAGTCAGTGGGTCCAGGCTCCACTTGAGCCTTGTGTTTTTATTATATTAAAATTTTATTTTATTAAATTATTATATTATAATAAATTTATTATAAAAAGGCATTGTGAAGTTTTCTCTTTAAAATACTCATCATATATACTTTCATGAAGCATCTTATGATAGTTCTAATTCAAATCTGAAATTGTTTGATATTCATATTTGATTCCAAATCTATGAGATATTTCCTTCAGTAGCAAAATGATACCAGTTTTTAAGTAGATAAGTTTTCCAGCATAATATGATTCCCCAAAGACTACACAATTCCAGTTTTTCTGCATAACACAAGTGTGTGTTTGTGGGGGGGTGTCTGGCAGTTTTATGTATTTTGATATGAGATGGGTTTTAAGACCACATTGAAGGGTTTTTGCTCACTTTATGTCATATTTGTGCTGGGACAACTGATCTCATTTGTTTAGATACATGAAGCACTGTGTACATAGGTCTGTAGCATCACGCTGTGCTCAGATACTGTAATGGTGAATCTCCTGTCTGCACCTCAGTTACTCAATGTGAAAGTTTGTCCTACTTTCTGCTCTCCTGGGAAGAGGGTAGAGAAGTGAAAGGACTCTTTCCACTGAATCGAGTGCCCTCTTTCGAGTCCTGAAAACTCCAGTAAAATTTATTCTAGGAAGAGGGTGGAGAGCAAGTCTAGTAAAACACAATTCTACTTTATT